>JAQMYJ010000023.1:35441514-35456458 GCA_030014305.1 Clarias laeviceps | reverse complement strand
CCAAGCCCAGATAAAATGGGAGGGTTGTGTCAGGAAGGGCATCTGGCGTAAAACCTGTGCCAAGCTTGTGTGCGGACTGGGTTGTCTGCTGTGGCGGCCCATTGCCGGGAGCAGCTGAAAGACCAACAATTTATTTGATTTGTAACAACTAAAAAAAAAAATAGTATAAGTTAGACTCCTCAATAATGTAAATGTAAGTAAAGAATGATTAATATGAATGAGTACAACAAACTCAAAAACTCATAGTTCCATTCACTTAAAACTGGAAATATCATTACAGTACTTAAAAAATTTGATGCAACTGATTATCTCAAATTTTTTGAGTTGGGTTTACAGTGTGTAAAGGTGTCATCAAGAAGCGGTCATCATATCCTGAAATGAAAATGAACAGACGAGGAGGCTGACGATGCTGTAAAATGAAATGCTTTGGATCTGAAGTTTCTCAGGATCTGCGACAAGCTTTCTATTTAAAATGGTTTTGTGTGCAACACAAACACTTTTTTTTTTTTCTCTGATCTAATTTGCTGCAACTACACTTTCTATAAAAATCACAATAAAAGCACAAGTTTGCTGTTTTTTTTTTTTTTTTGCATGATACTAAATTTCATACAAACAAGCCAGAAACACAACTGTAGTTGGAGTTGTAGATTTTTCTACTGATATAACCAAAATAGTTGTGACACAATGTTTTAGATTAGTTTTTTTTAACACCCTTATTACTCAAAGAAAACATTTATAAACCATTCTCTATCAGTTTGCAATACTTCTTGCTTCATTTGACAAAACTCATTTTTCTCAGAACTGAAAAAAATGGTGTTCTCTTATTTTGCTGTCAAACTGTTCACATGGAAAACCGCTTCTGGAATCCCATCTAGCCACTAAAACCATTTTGTAATGCCACATGGTTTGGTTAGTGCCCTGTCTGTCTTTTAAACAAATTCAATTGATATTCTCAGACATAGATCATACATATCATTGAAAAAATTCTGGCAACTACTCCTGTGCTTTTGGTTGAACCTCTAGGCTTAGATTTCCCAGCATTTTTAAAGCAGAAAATGTGAATGCAATCTCTATGAGGTGTTTTAATAAGACATATTATAAGCACAGTAAAGGGTATTCACAAATGAACATAGATGAGATTTTGCAGTTGGGGGTCTGGAGTTACAGTGTTCTTTCCAGCAGGTATCTGAAGTTGCACAGTGGTGAAGAATTGAAGTGGTAATATTGTCATCTCCTGCGGCTTCTCCTGGGGCAATCACCTTGGCCTGTAAAGGAAAAACCCAAATGGAAGGAATTAAATCAGGGTGGTCTGAATTGTTCATTTGTAGGCACAAAACTCCGGTCTGGGAATAAGTATATCCATCTATACTAAGGAGGTTGATTTCATAGGAATGTAAAATGGTGATCCTTTCAGGTAACATGGTGATAATGATGGTGTGAAAATAAACTAACAGTATGCAAGGTACCAAAGAGCTGATGATCCATTTGAGGAAGTCTGCGCTTCTTCACCTAACATTCTGCCACTGTAATATTCTGTTAATTAGAATCCCTTAGTATCCCTCTCACATGGTATTGTTTTGACTGAACTAGGTTGTGTCAACACTGATATCAGCACCATACTGCATCACTGCAAATATAAAGACAATTATTCACTGCCTGGATGACAGTACAGATGGTCTTTTTCATCCGAGCATCTGCCCCTGAGGACAATCTGCATGTCCCTAATCAGAATGCTGTAATTACATACAAAGGTGCATTATGCTTATATCACTGTTAACTGGCAACTCTGTATTTTCTCACTCTGAACTAATAGCTACCCCAGAGCATTTATTAGACTTGAAGAATTTGATTAAAAAAATGGATGCCCATAGGAAACTAATGCTTGTTTGATCTATTTGTAGATATTGAAAAGTCTAAGCACCATTTTTCAGTGGAATCATTTTTTTAATTAATGCTTCATTGATTTTAATAGGACACCACAGTAGTACAGTGGGTAGAACTGTGGCCTTGCACCTCCAGGGTCGAGAGTTCGAGACCCATCTTCAGGTCTGTGTGGGTGGAGACATGCATATTAGGTTAATTGGCATTTCTATATTGCCCATAGTGTGTGAGTGAGGATGTGCGTACTGTATGTGCCTTGGGATGAATTGGCACCCCATCCAGGGAATACCCCACTTAGTGCCCCATGCCCCCCGGGATCGGCTCCAGGCCACCTGCAGCCCTTCATAGAGAATGAGTGAGAGAGTTATTATAAGAGTGGATGAAATATATAAGTCTTCCATAAACACATCTATATCCATAAACAGTGCTATAGGCACTACTACAGTTTGTTGTGATCTAGCTAGCGCTCCTGAAAATAGACATTATTCACAATGCAACATTAATATAAAAAAAAATCCCCAAAAAAGCTGCAATCGTTAACGTAAATCTGCCCTTACAGCACAAATAAATCACAAAAATTTACTTAAACCTACTGATTATTTAAATGTATATTTTGTTGTTATAAAAGGTATTAGTTACAATACAAAGTTACAAAAGTAACTTTGGTTATTAATGCTTAGTTCAGCCTTTTGGCCCTATGGGACATACCTTATAATGCAGCTTAGAGAAAATAAAGCAAAAATGCTGAACAAATAAACACAATATCCAAATAATTCACATTTCTTATGGTGCATTTCTCCACTTTATTTATTGCATACCGTATTTGAGTCATTGCTGCTGTTCTATTCTCTTGCAGCATCTCATGTTCATATTAGAATGCAAATAGTGAGTCAATTCACTCATAGATATGAAACAGATAAGTAGGAACATCCATTAAATTAACTATAATCCTCTTTAGCCATGCTTGGCTTAGCAGCAGAGTCTGTACCTAGACTGTGCTACAGTATACATGAGTTTACTGAGTACCTAAAGCAAGCTGCATAGTTCAATACAGATGGTACTTTCAAGGCTAGTTAAAGTCTTAATCAGCAGGTAGTGAAGCAAGGCCATTGCCTCAGGACTGAGTTCATAAACAGGTAGAACGATAAATAAACAGATTAGTGATTTAGGTTGGATCAAAGTTCTAAAATTAGCTTGCCAGGAACAGCAATTACATTTTGTAATAGCAAATCCTGGGTGGACATCTAAACTAGGTTCAAGCTTTGTGTCTATATGCTGTTACAGGTCTGATATATGTATGTTACAGCATAGGGTATACAGCATGGAGGCATGGTGGCTTAGTGGTTATCACTGACCTATATGGTCCAAAGTCAATTCCCGCCTTGGGGTCTGTGTGCATGTTCTACATGTGCTTGGTGGGTTTCCTCCGGGAACTCTGGTTTCCTTCCACAGTCATACAGATTCGGCTATTTGGCGTTCTCAAATTGCCCATAGCGTATGAATGTTGACCCAAGGTCCTACCACAGAAAATAGGAATGAATGGGAATGGTCACCATTGGCCTCCACGGTCCCTAGTTGGATACAGATGGATACAGTTCCTAGATGGAAGTGAATATTTCAAATGAAAATTAATACCAAGGTCAAGGTATCTGTTACTGTATATATTGATAAAATGCTGGGCAACAGTTCCAATTGTTCGAAAGAAAAGGCAAAAAAAACAAAACAGGAAACTGTCTGCACTCAGTTTGTGAAAACCTGGACTGCGACATTTTAAAGTTGTAGAGTTTTACACTGCTTCAGATCCATGAATACTCTAAGCTGTATTTATAATTAATCATAGGGTTAAAGTGAGAGGTGAAGATATGTATAAATGCTTTTCTGTTAATTACATCCTGTGACAACACTTGGGTACCTTCCTCATGTCAGGGGCTTTTACTATGAGCAATAATTAAAACAAAGCAGTTGCAATCAAGGTCACAGCTAAAGATTTTCAATGTGCTATTCACAAACCCGGATGCATGAATTAAATCAAGGCCCATGCCAATGGCATTACAGAAGAGTCATTTCAAATGCATAATAATGTACAGTACAAAGCGAAAAAAGAAAAAAAACGTGCAAAGATATAATTTTTTGTGCTATTCTTTGCCTATTCTATTTCTTCTTCTTTAAAAAAAAATCCAAATGTGATTTTACAATATAATAGCAAGATCATGTGCTACCTTTTTAAAGGAATATTCACTTTTTACTCATTTTTAGATATTCAGATGTTCCTCCTGTGTGCATGGACACACAAAAACAGTGTAAAAAAGGGGGGAACCAATTACTTACCTTTTGTCTTTTTTCCATTTTTCTATTGGCTATTCTATTGGCTATTCTAATAAGGCTAGTGGGTAGCTGTGTTTTAACTTTTATACCACAATATTGAGGATATCATTGTGAATTAATGGAAATTAATGTTTATCATGATGTAGCATCTCCTCTCCTTTTTAAAAAAAAGACATCTGGGCATTGAGGTTATGAATTTCAGGTGTTTTGGTGTTGGAATTAGGTCCCAAAAAGTTTGAGAAAACTCTAAAATAGGTTTCCAGCTGTTTAAGAGTTTGTGGGCTTATTTTGTGAATTCTTTGTTAAAAAAATACATCAAGGGTCTACCGGTCTTTTTTGAGACCTGTAATAGACTTGTAAAAATTCTCAGTTAAACCATTTATGTTCATGTTCTATTGTGAATAAAATTTTGACTCATGTCATTTTTCACTAAAATGTTTTTAATTTTCATTTTATTCAAATTTAGTCCTAAATGTCCTAACTTTTCCAGAATTTGGGTTGTATGTGACCTTTAAGGCTAGACATACACTTTATTTATCTGAGAGATGACACATTTCAACAATTTTATATATAAAAGTATTGTACTGTATATGTAGACTATGTATGTCACCCAGACTCGGGTGAATGGATACTGACTTGAAAAAAAATATATATATTTCCTGATTGAGCTAAGGAAGTGAAAATGAAACACCATGCTTCATGATCAATTTGATCCAAATCTAAACTGAGTACAGCTAAAGCTTTTCAGCTATCAGACATATCCTCAGGCTTCTATTTACAAATCGAGTTTGGGCCTTGCAAGGAGGACACTAACTGCTACGTTCAGTTTTCTTTGGGTCATTTCCTTTAAAATAGGAAATTATATCTGCAAGTGAAGCCATAAACACAAACTATTTCTAAAATGTGTGGTAACAGACTTACTTAGATGCCTGGAGGCGAGATCTAGAAAATATGGGCAGTATGCACCATTTGCAGTACATGACTGGAAAAGCAATGCCCTGTCCTCCTCCCAAATGTACAAACTGCTTGTAAAGAAAAACACTTTATGAATTTGAGGTTTTAGACATCTTACAAGTCAGTGCTTTTAACCATTTCCTATGCCTATTTCAAAAGACTTACTCTATTGTAATAAAAGCTGAGCTCATTTCATATCTGTCACAGATAATATTAGTTTTTTAAAACAAAAATGCAAACAAAACACTCATCAAGATCCCCTAATCATATCATTCCTGACAAGACATTCAAATCCAAATGCATAATGAACAGCAAAGACAAATACAGCTCTTTGGTGGTGCACATAACTCAGTCTACTGGACTGTACAATTTTATTCAGCAAGAGAAAGTCTCCATATTAATGCGATTCTATCATAATCCCAGATCATGCTGATTACAGTTGACATGTCATTCCGTTTTTAGATGAACAGAAACTGGAATGCTCAAGCTTCATACAATACATAGATAAAACACAAAACAGTACACGAGATAGCAGTCAACATCACTGACATTATGAGAATGAACAGTTTATTATTGTTTTATTAAGAGAATTGCCAAAACACAAAACGTTATCTATTATTTTTTTTCCCAAATTACAGTTTAGAGCAGACAAAATGACCGAAATTACAATCATTCACAAATTATCATGGCATTTCAAAAACTGGATATTATTAAAGTCAGCGGTCCCCATTTGCATCATTATTAAACAACATTACAGTCAAAGAATTTGGTTTCTTTCCCTAAATGCATGCCAAAATAAATTTCTAGTACAGCATTTCTGAAAAGTATTACAGGGTTATGGGATTTAAGTGAAGCAGGATCAATGAAGTAGGATCACCTCAATTTCATTATAATTTTTTTTTCTTTTTTCTTTTACTCTTAGCTTCCAAGATTGACAGGTTGAATCAAGAGCGCTTGGCTATGTTGGAATAAAGTCCTATATCCACAATTATCCTTTGCAGGATGTCTAAAAATGGTAAAAATGTTTAAAAAGTTTATACAACTATTATATTCTAAATATAATAATATAAATATAATTTAATTTTAAATATAATTTACAATTCAGAAAGATGTGTAAAATCCAGGATGTATTTTCCATACATATAACAAAAAAAATGGTTCTTAAAATTAGTTCTTTCTGGCTCATTCCACCCATTCTGTTCCTGGTTTTAAGCATTAACTGGTCCTTCTGGTTCATGACCAGTAACCTTCAAGTTAATGACCAGTAACTTGTTTATTAAAGTCTAAACATTTACCTCTAGGCTCATGATGCTCCTTAGATTGATGCCCCTTGTACTCAGTCACTTGCGAATGGTTTCTTCTAGCCTAAAGTATAGTTGCTTCATATTGTTTCTATTTATTAACAGTAACTAGTGCTACATAGATTGTTTAAAGATTGGACAAGATCTCCTTGGTCAATTAGTACCATCCTCAGTGACCACACACACCCCAAGCAGTCCACACTGGGCCATCCTCAGCGGCAAGCCAGAGATCTCCATGCGATGAGAAGGTGAAGAAGGTGAAGAGGTGCGGATCACTGACTCAGGAGTGCCATATATAGCTTGACAGAAAAGGAGCACAATTGGGTATTCACAGTCTCATAATGAAGAAGGTGAAAAAAAAGTATATTTTGTTCAAAGTACAAGCAGGGACTAACTATGAGAGCAACCCGTCACTTCACCGTCAAAAACCTGAGTGACCAACGAGTTTGGAAAGACACCCAAACATGCCAGTTCACCATAAAACTACATCCATGAGTCCCCGGATCTGCACCTTTTACCTAATACAAAGCTATTTACAAAAGGTTTGGCTAAATAAATAAGTTTTCAGCCTCGAAATACTGAGACTGTGTCTGAGACCCAAACATTAACTGGAAGTCTATTCTATAACTTTGGAGCTTTGAAAGAAAAAGCTCTGTCCCTGCTCTAGTTTTCATAATTTGAGGTATTGACAAGCAGCCTGCACCATTTGATTGAAATACAAATGGGGGGATCATAAAAAAACTACAGTAGCAGTTCACTCTAACACTATGGTGGGAGACTATGTGGTGCTTTATATGTCAGTAGAAGTATTTTAAAAATCAATGCGAAAATTTACTGGAGCCCATGCAGTGTGGATAAGGTAGGGATGATGTGCCCATATCTCCTGGTTCTCCCTGGTTGTTGCATTATGTACTAACTCGAGCTTGTTTATGCACCTAGTTGAACATCCAGACAGTAAGGCGTTACAATAATCTAACCTAGAGGTAAGATCAAATAAGAAAAAAAACATGAAATAGTTTACACCTTGTTGTCTTCAGGATTCATTTGTGGGTACTTTAGATGTGTTCTCCAATAGACTCCAGGTCTATTTACAGGTAACAGGTAAATTTACTGCATATTTAGATCACATGACACAAATTATGCACAGATCGACTCCATTTAGCCAAGGATGCAAATACATACAATAAGTACTTATAGTTTTATTTTTTTATAACTTTTTTTTAAACTTAATCATTTTCATTACATACTGTAACTACATTTACATTTATTCCAGTGGCAGCTTGATGGTGCTAGGAATTGAACCTACAACCTGCTGAGCCTGACTCTGTAAATGCTTCCATGATAACTCGTGTTATAATCATTCAGCAAGAAATTACATGGCACATTTAACCTAAGCAACATACAATTGTGATAGGATACACTAGAGAAGTTAAGGGTTAAGGGCTTTGCTCAAAGGGCCAACAGTGAGACATGTTACAATCCAAGGAGTTGAACTTGTGATTTTTCTGAGCAGCAGCTACTGTATCTCTAGCTTTGAAAGAACAAATACATAATTAATTCAGCTCACAATTCAGCACATTACAGCCACCATTCTTAACTGAAATGTAATTCTGGCCTATGTATGTTTTTCCCCCATGTCATTAATGTGGGATATTTGTTTTAGCCGCATGACATAAAATAAAATAAATCTATTTAAATTCTATGCTATAACACTAAAATCTCGAAATGTTCATGGAATGGGGGGAATACTGATGCACTAACACACTGTGTCTAACCTAATTCTTGCTATCATTTACTGCTTCTTTGTCTTTCAGCTATGCATTTTCAGGGGTTGCCACAGCAAATCATCTGCCTACATCTTACCATATTCTCCGCATCCTCCTCTCTCACTCTCACTCACTCACTCATTGTCAATACCACTTTATCCTGTATTCAGGGTCATGGGGGCGAGAATTGACGCACACCCTGGACTCGGTGCCATTCCATTGCAGGGCACACATACCCACTCACACACTCACTCAATTTGGGAATGCCAATTAGCAGGTCGTTAGCAGGAATGTGGAAGGAAACAGGAGTACCCAGAGGAAACATGTAAACTCCATGCACACATAGACAGGAATCAAGCTTGGCTAGGAATCGAACCTGGACCCTGAAGGTGCAAGGCGACAGTGCTAACCACTACACCACCGTGCCGCCTCCTCTCTGACTACATCCATAAATCTCCTCTTTGGTCTTCCTCTAGACCTCCTGCCTAACAGTTCCAACCTCAGCATCCTTCTACCGATTATATATTCACAATCTCTCCTCTGAACATGTGCAAACTGCCTCAATCTGGTTTTCCTGACTTGATCTCCAAAACATCTAACATGGGTTGTCCCTCTGATGGACTCATTCTTGATCCAATCTCAACATCTTCCTTCTATTAACATCTAAAAAATAATCCACCATATTGTTTCAAGAGTAAGAATAAATCCAAGCAACTTGATTCTGGATTAATATTGCGACTTTGCTTTCAGATCAGTCAATCAAAAATACAAAAAAAACACATGTTTGTTTTTGTTTGTTAACCTCATCCCTACTGTAATTAGCTACAATTGGCTCTTTACTACAATATATAGACACATGTCCCTTGCCCTCCGCTGCTGTAAAAGACAAAACCATGTCAATAATTCTGTACCACATGCCTTTCATGAACTGGAATGAATGGAAAGTTCATCCATTCTTCTTGTTTTCTTTTTCTTTCCTTCTTTTTTAGCAGAAAAACAGGTGCAACTGTCTGATAAGCAACACTAAACAATTGTTGTACGTACTTAGCTGTAATTGTGTTGACATAACCAGAAAAATAAATATGTATGTTTAGGCTTTAACTATTCTATTATTACATTATTTAGGCTTCATTTAATATGTAAATATATATTTAGGCCTAATCCAGAGTGACATGGATTTACAGCAATTTTTCCATAATAAGATAAAATGGTCAGTGTTTATCATTGGAGGAAAGCTGTAGATTTTCAGCCGGCGCAATTTTCTCTGGGAGCAGAATTAAAAAACCTGCTGGCTCAGGCAGTTATGTCAACAATTGCATCCATTGTAGATGCTCTTTTTAAATGGACATTACCAAATTATATTGATATAAGTTCGAAGTGTATACTGTTTTTTTTTTTCTTTTCTGCTCACCTCTCTCAACCTATTCTGACCATCAACACCTGCCACACCCACTAGAAAACGTTTTAAGTGAAGGCAAATATTAGCAATCAACATTGTCCAAAGTTGTTATAAAAGAGAACAACCACTCATTCATACATTCCTTTGTTTCTTTTTCTTCAGTAACCTCCTTGTCCTGGTCAGTGTCATGGTGAATCTATAGCCTATGCTGGAAACTCTCGGTGCAAGGCAGGAATACACCCCAGCTGGGAAACCAGTTCATTACAGGGACACACACACACACACACATCCACCCACACACATTACCACACTTTCACACCTACGAGCAATTTAACACAGCCGGTCGCCTACCTGCATGTTTTTGCACATGCGGAGGAAAGCGTAGAAATATGAGACAGCCCACAGAGAGAGAAATTAAAAACTCCAGACAGACATGTATTATTAACTTGCATTTATTAAATGCAAACAGCTCGCTCGCTCAGTTTTATGAAGCGAATGTGACATTATTGGTTCAAAAAAAGTGCTGTTGAGTATCCAGGTTTAGAATCAAGGAGGATATAAGATAAATAAAATGTGCATAGTCTTTAAATGATAATCTCAGCCAAGAATAAAATGCTATCAGCGAAGATGTTTTTGACAGAAATAGGAGAGCTATTACATTCAGGAATAGATTGACGAAGATAAAAGTAAATGCTAAAAGCCAGTCTCTTATTACAGCATCACCATTAACCATTTGCACTACCATTTTAAATATCTTTCTTTTCAAATGAACTTTGAACATCCTGTAGACACGTCAGCTTTGTTGCTCATTCATTTCATCAATCCTTAAAACCATGGTGTGGGCCTATACACAAAAAAAAACAAAAAAAAACATTAGAAGCAACCTACACCCACACAAAATAAACAACTGCACATTACACTTCCATCCTCGCAAAAAGGGCAGAAATACAATTTCTTTGTGAGATGAAAAAGTACAAAAATCAGTTTATTACCTACGCATTCTATTCAGAGAGAGACGGTTAATGGATGCATGCCGATAAAAGGTCGTGTCATTTAAAGCGAGATGCGTAATTACTTCCAAACATTTTCAGCACTAATGCAGCTACCTTTGACAAATGCATGCCCACTATCCCGATACACTCCTCTTCAGCTGTTCGGTTCGCAGCTGAAGCATGACGGAGCAGGAAAAACGTGTCCGTATTGTTTCCTTACTTCAGTACTATCAGCAGTACCCCTCTATTTTAACTGTTATTCTATCCTTTTTATTCCATACACAAGCATTAACTAGCTTTTACAATCCCGCACCCACAGGGACAGAGCCTTTAGATAAATCTTGTCAAGCTCGGCCTGTCGGGTGGCATGAATTTAGATCATTTATTGCTACAGAGCTCCAAGTGCCGTCTCTGAAATGCTGTCATATGCACTATGACAATTTTTTTTTTTTTTTTTTTTTTCCTTTTTGTTAAAGTCCAGCATATAAATCATCTTGTACTAGAGATAAAAATCTGGAATGTTTTTGTCCTCTACAATTGAAGAAAAAGGCATTGTTCTATTTTATGTCTTTTAATAGAATTATTAATAGAACCCTGATGTCTGAATCTATCAATAGGATTGTTGTTTTTTCACGCTAATGATGAGGGGAGATTTTTTTTTTTTTAATTAGGTTGTTCAAGAATTTAAGAACGATAAAACAATGGGAACATGTACTTCTTGCAGTTTATGTACAATCCTAACCTACAGTAGCATCAATTGAATTTGAATCCACACATTCACTCCTCTTCATAACTCTTGCCAGGCAACAGGTAATATGATATAGATGGGACTCAAGGCTGCACACTACCTCCCTGCTAAGTGGCTCTGACCTTTGTAAGTCTTGGTACAGTATTGATTCCTTTTTTTTTTTTTTTTCAATTTAATGCAACTACGAATAAAAGAAATTAGGACAGAAAAGCCTTGTAATCCCTCTGCAGCAATTTAATTTGCTATAAGAAAAGGCCCTTCTTGTATCTGAAACAATGCTCCATTTCCCTAAAGGGAGGACTGACAACACAGCCACAGTACTGTTTCACCGAGCTAACCCATGTGGAAATGTACTGCTTTAACCTTTTTTTTTTTTTTTTTTTGGTTTTGTTTTGTTTTTTAAAAGAAAGCGAAAGAAAAGACAAATGTAAAGAGGCTGAATCTAAAAAAAAAAAAAAGCTGAATACAAAAACAGTTACTGCATATCTAATGTTGTTCCAGTGTTGATTAATTAATTCACCATGAACAATACTAATGAACTTTTTCAAATGTATCTGCCTCTTATTATTAAAAACCTGTACTCATTCTCTGCGCATGCCACATGCACATTTTTTTAAGTAAAAAGATCATAAAGTCATGCAGTGCTGTGTATATGCATCCATTTAGACCAGTGTATCTATCCAGAGGAGTTCTGTTAGATGCATATACATAAATCCTGAAATGATTTTACCCTCTGCATTGAACCCTCTGCTATGATTTCATGATCAAAAAAAGAAACATGCAGTTTATTCATTGTACAAATGTGCTGTGTCACTTTTTTTTTTTTTTTAAGTAATTATGTTGATGGTCCAATGTTGACTTTGCATGTTTATCATGCTAATCGTTTTAACCATTAAATGATCAAAAATTTTATTAAGTTAACAGGATATTCAGGACAGAGGGCTGTTAGAAGTATTGGAATGAATTGTACTATACTGTATGTACTGTAATATGTGTTCCACTGAGAAAATGTTGAGTAGTAATGTATTATAATAAAAGTCATGAGTTTAACAACTGAATTCAAAATCACCTTCAGTTATTAGAAATGTTTTTGACTTTGGAATGAGATTATATAATCGACTTATTGATTGATGGTCATGTTTAAGACCAGAACTCTTAAGCTTTTTATTTACATTGATTATGAATGAATTCTGGAAACACAAGCATGACAATTAAGAATTCTTGAAATTGTAAACATTTTTTTTTATAACTATAAGCTTTCAGTGCCTTCATATACTGTATATAAAATCAACCCTAACATTAACACTGTTTAGGTTTTGGGTTAAAGCAGTACATTTGTCCCACTGGGGCGGCTTTGGCAGCTCTGGCACTATGATGTTGGCAGTGGATGCGTTGAGTGCTGTGAGTTGCAGGGTGGGATGTTGCATTCGGTGTTCTTGCGCCGTTCTTGTCTTTCTGGTGACTTTTTTTATTGATTTGTTCTGCATTGGCATGAGTGAGCCTCGGATGCCCATGATCCTCTCACCAGTTGTGAAGTCGGTGATCAGATTTGTTCAGAGTTTGTTAAGAACTGTAAAATGCATTATCAAAGCCTGAAAGGATAGTGGTGAACCATCATCGTCGAGGAAGCAATGTGATTTTTAAAAAAATGATCAAATCTTGATCAGAGATCACTTAAAAAATTAAATAAATCAAATAATAAATAAACAACAGTAAAACACCTGTTAATATTTTATCCTTTTTCCATCAAAGGATTTTATCTTCCCTGATGGCATGGACATATTCCAAGATGACAATGCCAGGATTTGTTGCGATTAAATTTTGAAAGAGTGGTTCAGGGAGCATGAGACATCATTTTCACATGTGTTTTGGCCAACACAGATTCCAGACCTTAACCCCATTGAAAATCTTTGGGATGTGACAGAGAAGGCTTTACACAGCGATCAGAATCTCTCATCATCAATATAAGATCTTGGAGAGAAATTAATGTGACCCTGGATGAAAATAAAAATTGTGATATTTGCATAGGCTTATCAAAATGCAATGGCCTTAATCAAAGCGAAAAGTGGTCCAATGAAATATTAGAGTGTGTGAGGTCAGGCACTGTGTGGAAATATCTTTGCACAAAACATTGAGGTAAATTTGCATCTGATGGGTGGCGGCATGGTGGCTTAGTGGTTTTCACGGTCGCGTTGCACCTCCAGGGTCTGGGTTTATTTCTCGCCTCGGGGTCTGTTTGCATGGAGTTTGCATGTTCTCCCCAATGTTTGGTGGGTTTCTTCCCACAGATTAAAGACATGCCGATTAGGTAAATTGTCCCTTACCAAATTGTCTGTTGTGTGCAAATGAGCATGTCAGAGTGTGTATGTGTGTGCTGCAATGGATTGGCATCCCATCCAGGGTTTACCCCTACATCATGCCCTAAGTCTCCTGGGATAGGATCTAAGCCCTCCGCGACCTTTTGTAAAGGATAAAGCTGTATAGACAATTTGACAATGACGATGCATCTGAAGAACTTTACTGCAAAATTAGGTTAATGTTCAAGTTAATCTTTATTATATCCAAGGGAATTTTGTTTGTCGCCATGCATTACATAAACTTACAGAAAATTAATAAATACACGATCTACAATAAATACAAGAAAAACAAACAGGAAAAATAACAATAATAATATTTTAATAATAATAAAAAATTAATAGCAAAGAAATAAGATCAAACCCTCAAACTATTCACAAATACAACATCTGTATTACTAAATCCTGTAATAATGGCTAGAGGGACAGAGTACAAAGGACATGTAAAGTGGACGATCTGGACAATTGCTGATCTTCAAAACCTTCATAAGAACTCTTTTAGGTTTGATATCCTGAGGCTGAGCTAAATTTCCCCAGGTCACTTTAAAAGACCGATAAAACATAAAGAGTCATAAGGACTTTACATACCTTAAAAGAATTCATCTCACGGGGTGGAGTGGGCTGGGCTGGGGTGGAGTGGGCTCATGGGGTGGAGTGGGTTGTTGCAAGAGGGGCTCAGCTGTTCCTAGATATAAGAAGGGGCTCCAAGGAAAACAATTGGGAACAGACACACAATGACAGAATTGTCAGAAAATTTTAAACTATATCTGTTGTTGTAAGCACTTCTAAAATCATTAATATACAGGATAAACAAGATGGGTGACAGAACTCATCCATGTGGTTAACAAACAGAGGAGTACAGTTTAGAAGACAACACACCATTCACACCAACACACTGTGATCTATCTGTCAGAAAATGTAATAAGTTAGTAAGGTTTCTATTTATGTTGAAATTGAGCAAAAGTTTTTTCATTATGTGACTGGAAATAGGCAAGTTGAAGTGGATTCAACCATCCCACTTGCCTTAAAAATTTCCAGTCTAATTAATTTCTCTTGATCAAAGAGTTAAGAGCAACAGGTGTAAAGTTGGTCATGGCTTTAGAGTTTTTGCTCTTACCTCCTGGGAAGATCATAGCATGAAGATCATTGATTGGTCAGATCCCAATTGTTACAGGCCTATTTCTGTTTTGCCATGTATCTCTAAGGTTTTGGAAAAACTTGTAA
>JAQMYJ010000023.1:35401666-35421752 GCA_030014305.1 Clarias laeviceps | reverse complement strand
CCACCAGATACTGACTGCTACTTTTGATTTTGAGCCTCCCTTCATTCAGGGACACATTGTGAAACATTTTTAGTTTAAGTCTTATGGTGTTGACTCTTTTAGTGTTCATACAAATATTTGCACATTAAGTTTACTGAAAGTATATATATATATATTTTTTTTTTTTACCCCTTTAACTTTTATGAGCAATTACTTATTTATTCATTGGGCTACTTTTATGTAAAACTTATGTAAAACACTGTAAAAACAACCATAACCTAATAATGATATTACTAAAGCAATCTATTGGAATTTATGTTATTCTATTAATTTTCCATATGCAGTGTCTAATAATCATTCAGGCTGTTCTATGAGCTCTTAGTGGCTTGGATGGTTTTTTTGCTTTGTTTATAATAAGCATAAACTTCCAAATGTATACTGGTTTTAAGGGACATTTTTTTTTCTCTTTCAATGGTTTACTCTACTTCTGAACATTCAAACATTCATTCAACAAATCAGCCACTTATATCAGAGCTACTCACATTGCTTGTATTTGTGTGAATATATTTTTTTTCTTATACCCAAGGCTGATTTCAAGTCTTTACATTCTACACACACTCAAAGCACACTTGTGATAAGAGCAGTGTAGTCCAATGCATCTTTTTCTTTGCGCATGGAAAACCTATTTTGTGTTATGCCTATAAAGCGCTATTTGAGCATGCACCAGTTTGATGTAATGATCATTCAATGCAAGCCTACCATTTTTGTACAGACTCTGTGAAAGAAACCATAAAGCACTCCAGGCTGAGCTCAGCTGCTTTTATTTATCCATGAGGGTCTGTATATTATAATTATCTGCAGAATATGCGCAGTATCATTCCCCATAAAATAAATGCAGTGCAATATTTAGCAGGCCAGAATTATTCATTTTCAAATCGCTTCATCAAATATTAACAAAAACATTGTCGCACAGAAGAGATCGAGTAACTCTACACCCCTTCTGTACACCGCTCCCTGCTGCAGGAAAAGTTTGGTCATTTGCCAGATGACTTCCTCTAACTCAGTGGTTCTCAATCCTGATCCTGGAAGAAGCTCTGCCCTGCACATTTTACTGTTTTTTTTTTTTTTTTTGCTCTATAACACCTACGTCAAATCAGCAAATGCTGGTAATTACTGTAGGTGATTGGTTAAATCAGGTGTGCTGGGAGCTGAGGAAACACCATCATGTGCATAGCTGATCCCATTTAGTGGGTAGCACTGTGGCCACGGGGTTGAGGGTTTGATTCGCACCTTGGGACTATGTGTGTGGAGTTTTCCATATTGTTCCTGTGCTGGGTGGGTTTCCTCCCAGTACTCCAGGCCTCCCATGACCCTGTACAGGATAAGCGGAATCCTTGGGTTCTGCATGAACAGGGTTGAGTAACACTCCTCATGTGTGTCTGGTGACTTATTCTATTTCTATACCGCTTAATTTGTACAGGGTCATGGGACCCTGGGTACACAAGGGAGGCAGGGTACACAAGGGACGCACACACTATGAGCAATGTCCTGATCTGCATTTTAGTGGGACAAAAACTGGAGTACTTGGAGGAAAACCCATCCAGCACAGGAAGAACATGCACACTCCACACACACAGACCCAAGGTGGGAATCAAACCCTCCACCCTGGAGGCCTGGAGGTGTGCTTAACCACTACACCACTGGTGGCACAGGTGACCTACCTCCTCTGCAAATGGTCAACGTGACCTAAAGGTGTACTTCCAACCGGGCTAACAGTACTGATAAGGTTGATTTGGAGCAAAAACCAGCAGGCACTTCCAACGCTCTACTGGCTGGTTCTAATGCTCACACCTGCTCTAAATCCTCTCCTCCTCACAAGAGGACACACTCTAGAGCCATTACTAATCAAAAAGGGACTGAAGAAATCCTGATAGGCATGCCCCATCATTCTTATGTTTTTGGACATCGTGACAGATTAATGCATGTTTAGAAGACAGTTTTTAACCCCCGTATACTACAGGTCCTTGAAATTATTCCCCAGCTACCCCTACACACTCATTCACTGGCTTTCAAAAAGATTTATGATTATGTGCTTTCAAAAAGACTCTCCAACCTCGGCCTGGACTTCTTAAGCAAGCCACTGGGTTATTCAGCTAGAACGAGAAATGATAAGTGGATGTGCTGGACTACACATGGTGCTGGGTTGATATGCAGGGATCATTTACTGAATGGAAGAGCTCCAGTATGATGTAGTGCAAAAGACACCCTCCAACACCACCACCACCACCACCATCACCACCCTTTTCCCCAAGTTGGGAAACGTCACTTGAAATACAAATGAAATGACAAGAGATATGCATGTCTTCATTCCTTATATATAGAAAGGTACATCCTGTTTTAGTCTTCCTTCACTCTCCTGACACACAACACTAAGCTTAGGAAAGTAGCAATAGAAATGGACAAATTACACACTTCATTTACCACCAGTAATATGCTCAAATTGCATAGTTATGTACTACTATTCTAGACTGTTATTGACCACTAAGACTAATCAGTTTTTCTATTATGGTTAGGGTTTAAATTTTAAAAACCTTTTATGTAGCCTTCAAACCTACCGAATGACATGAATTGTGTAGCAAGACATTTTAGATTAAAGGTAAGGCCAGATTTTTCAATTGCGAATGAGGGTCATGACAATAATCATGACAGGAGCAAAAACCTTAAGGTGTGTTTGGTAACATGCTTCTCAGTTTGCTGTTGCTTTGTCACATGCACATGCATCAAGGATAATCCAGTCTTCTGTACTTCTTCTCAGGCAATATCATATTGAGGCACAGAGAAGAAAAATAAAATATAATTTAAAAGGGAAAAGAAAACTTTTTTGCACTGCTAAATATGCTTTGTTTTTAATTATTTCTCCATAAAGTAAATTACAAAATAATGAAAAAAAAAAAAAAAGATTTTAAACTGTTAAAAGCAAGAACCTGCGTGAGGTTAAGAAATCCTGCCTTCTAAGTTATGATTATGGTTACAAGATTTCGGTCTCATCTATGATTGGTTAGAAACCTAATGGATAAAGGCAGGACGTAAATACCAGTTGATAAAGGCAGGAATTAAATACCTGTTTTTAATCAAGTTTGACACAATGATTCTTAATTATTAAATCTCAGTGTCAGTTTAAACCACATTTATGGATAATTAAGTCAGTCCTCAATACAGTGGTAAAGGCGAAATTTCATTTTTGCATATAAAAGCAATTTAAAAGACAACTTTATAAACAAGCCATTTAGGAGAGACATGTAAATGAAATCAAATATGAAATAGACAGTAAATAGACATCAAACCTCACTTAACCTTAATTTATGATTCCTCTTGGTGCCGGTTGCTTTAAAAATAAAAACAGTCTAACCATCTTGGGACCTGTGGTTCTATGTCTTCAGATTTTTGCTGATGCAAACAAGTTTTGAACAACTCCAGGACATACGTGCCACTTATCCTGTGGTTCGGCTTTGGGGTGTTCGTATGCTGAGGTAATTAATTGAAAACTTAGCGCAGTTTGAAAGATCCAGCTACATGTGCACCACTTGGGTTTTTTGTCAGATCTCACAAAACTTTTGTAAGATATCACAATAATAGGACAAGTTTATTTTATTTTCCATAATTTTTATGTTGTTTTAGTTTATTTTTCTATAACAGTGCAAAACCTTCTTCAAGACTGAAAGAAGTTCAAGGAAGATTATTATATTTTTTAGTTGCTTATGCTAAACATATTACAAACATAATACTATTAACATTACTTACTCAATCATCATTTATACCGCTTTATCCTGTGTACAGAATGGACGGGGAGTCAACCCACCGCAGGGCACACACATACTCAATCACCCACGACTGGGCAATTTGGGAACGCCAGGTAGTCAATTCTGCATGTCTTTGGACTATTGGAGGAAACTGGAGTACCTAGAGGAAACCCATCAAACGTGGAGAGAGCATGCACACAGACCCAAGGTGGGAATCAATCTTGGACCCTGGAGGTGCGAGGCGACAGTGCTAACCAATAAACCACCGTACCACCTGTTAACATCATAAATGTTCATCATTTAGTGGTACTGTAGCCTGAGATTCTTAAATATATCATGGTTAAGTCTTCCAAAATTCCAAATTTCCATTTCAGGATTGTTTGTTAAGCCATTATTTAGCGGGCGTCACTAAAAGCATGAACATGTACAATTGGGTGTCGTCAATAGAGGAAAATTGTTAGTCAACTGCACTAGAAAGTGCTTAAGTGATATTACCACTCACCACAAATTCATTACATTACATAATTACATTACATAAACAACCTTGGTTAACATTCACACATCTCATAGTGCACCAAGTGCATAAATGTCAGAATATTATAACTCATCCTCCAATGATTGAATAATCTTCCCTGGTGTACAGCAACACATTGATTATTTACCCCATCGGGAAAACCATTTCGATATTCAGCCACAATCAGCTCTGTGTGTTTTCCTTGTTGTTTTCTCATAACAACCATTTCATGATCATATTTTCTGAAGTTCGTTTCTGTTGTCTGAAAGCAATAAAGTGAGTTGTCTAGAAATAAGCTTTTGTGCCATCTGTCAGCATCCTTGTGTTCTGCCCCTGCTGGAACGTCTCATTTCCTGGTTTCGCACATGCCGTTCCTGTCTGCTGACCCCAGGGCACCTGGGCCTCCACAGGTTAATTAAATGAACAGACTAACCGGTTCACTGTGTAGGGTTTTGAATAATTACAGCACTATAGCTGCACTAACAGCAAATTATTTCGAGGAAAAAAAAAAGGCCAGCAAGAGATGTATTGCGGTTGTGATATACTTGTCTAGTAATAACTAGTTGTAATAATAATATATTAATATAATAGGAAAAGTATTATTCTACTAGTTAACTAGAATATATTAGAAATTTCATGCAATACTGTTTATCTGTTTAGTATTCAAAATATTAATATCTGTTTTTTCTCTTTGGGGATAAACTTGAAGTGGGTGATTTTCAAAATCACAAGAGCTTTTACTGTGTATGAACCTTATTATTATTATGCCTCAGAACAGACCCTGACGGTCCAATATGTTCACTATGCATGTTCAATAGGGCCCTGTGAAGTACACATTGCCCACCTCACCCTCGTGTCAAACTGCTGGAAAAGCAATCAAGGAAACTTTCTCTCCTCTTCAAGTTTGATGTCAGCAAATAACAGTAAACTAAATTTGATGTTCTAGCACAGAAGTGCATGAATCTGTCTGTCTTGCCACCCTAGCTTAACAGTGCAGCTCTTGCTCGGTTTGTGCCTTGCTTGTTCCCTGCCACTGCTCTGTGACTTCATACCTGACCTAAGCGAGATCAAAATATGACTGTTTATTAAATTTGATGAATGTTTTTAGAAACTGCAGCTCAGGAAAGATAACCGTGTTGTGAATGAACTTGTGTTCATATGCACCTGGATAAAATGAAACTCGTACTTTCCAGCAGCAACCTCCGTGGAGACCAGTCCAGGCAAAATATAGGGGTGTGATGGCACAAAACAAGACAGTGATTATCTCGTCTTTATAGTTCCTCCTCTGAACTAATGCACGATGGAAATTCACATTGAATTGTAACTGTTGGCAAATATAGCAATATAGATGGATATCACTTAAAAATACCTTCAGGATTGTATTTAGCATTTGAAAATGCATAACAAGAATATAGTATTTATAAATATTTAGTATTTATTAATATTATATTAATAAAATTTACATTATACATTTTTGGCTGACTGACTGTATATACTAGTCAAACGTTTTTAACACAAGTTTGGATGTATTTTGTACATGAACAATATAATCCTGGATAACACATATGACATTAGGTAATTACTTAACAACAACAACAGCAGTCAATTTGGATGGATTTTAATATGCTTTTTGTTTTCTTTTAATAACTATTGAGACCAATCATTTAGGAATGAGAAGAAAAACATAAGTTTTTAATTAATTAGATGATTATATTGAGAAACCCAAGCAGAGCTACAGTATGATGTCATGTTCACAGCACAGTCTGAGTGAGCTATTTTGTGCAACCGATCAACTATATAGTTTCTCCAGAGAAATGATAGAAATATGGTGATGTATATTGAATTCTTTAAAACCTGGCAACCCTGTCCTCAAAGCTATCATGAGCTGTCCATTTAAGGTCTACATGAATTCCCTTAGGCCATATTATCTCTTCAATCATCCAAATGCTGTATTCATATTTATGTATATGGTATAAATATTTAAAGATTGGAGCCAAGCTGCCCATGACAAGCTTTTCATGAATTCCTTTTCCAGTTCTGCTTGAAATTAAACATATATACTGTTTAGGTATTTTTCTCAGTCGATTGCACTCGCTCCTTTCAAAAATTGAGAAAATGCGCAGCTCTACAGCCATTTTTATGAGAAGGACAATATAGTCACTGGGAGGATTTCATCCATATAAAGATAAGGTATTTACCTTGAGTTAATAATAGACCTTCCAAATTCTTGTTTTGTTCTGTTTGCTCATTCATGAGGCTGAAAGACTCGCACAATATTACTCCTGATTACCTTGGACATGTGTGGTTCTGAGAGGCACATTAATGTCGTATGTACATTCACACACACACACAGGGTCACTGGGAAGATAATGATGAAGACTCCCTATGATAAAGTGCCTCTGATTGAAAATGCTTCTAGTGATGATTCATAATGTTAAATGAATCAGGTAAAATAAATGTCTATAGAAGGATGAATATTCAAACTCATAGTCCATTTCATCTTCTGGATGTGTGTGCATGGTGACATCTCATACAGTATATGACTAGATCTATGAGACTCTTTTCAGTTTTGTTCCACCTCCAAGGTCACAAACCTATTCTATTTATTATGCATAAGAACATACGACTGCTGCTTCATATCAGATAGAAGTTCTGAAGATACAAGAAACAGTATGACCATAAATGTATGAGTATGATGAAGTATTACCCAATGATAATAAAGAAATGCTACATAGATCAATTATAAAGTAATTAAAATAGGTAGGAAAATGTATGACTTTTTTTTTTCTTCATTATTTTCATTCACATGTTAATGATGATATATTTCTCACTGATACATATTGAGAGAGAATACAAATCGTTACAGAATTGTTCTAGAACTGTTCATCGTACGTGACATGACTGAAAAAGCCCAGCTTGTCTGACAGGTTAGTGCTTTAGTTCATATTAGTCAAGTCATCATCAACCACATCCATTATCTTTACCTCTTATCCTCATTACGGCCATCGAGTACTATATGCGGAAACTCGGGCAACAATGCAGGGGAAGGTTTTACTGCTCAAAGGTTGATCTTCTGGAGCTCGGAAGACGTTTGTTTAATTGTGATTCTCATTTCAGCCTCAATTTAGTTTCTGTTTCTCTTAAAAATTCATTGGGAGAAGTAGGTGAGACAAAACAATTAGCAACAGGAATCATCCTTGAGACATAATGGAGGTAACCTCACTAAACTCCACTCAGTGGCATTAAAGCCTCCTTCTTTTTCTTATTTGGAAAAGAAAATTATCAAGATTAGAGCTACAGTCTGTTCATGTATAGGCAAGAGTCCATTCACATGCCATGTGCAACGAATACGCTCATTCCTCAATTCCATGGCCGTTTTCATAAAGGGATGGGTTGCCAGATTGACGCCTGAATTGATCTCAGAATTTGAGGTGATGGACCCAACAACAGCAGCTCGGCAGGACGGGGTCGAACCAGGGACCAAGCAATCACACACTCTAACCATAGAGTTTTTTTTTTTAATTATAAGTCTTGGTAAGGATCCATTGAGTGCTTTTGGAGAGCTATTTATTTGCTCTTTCTGAGATCAGCATGAGGTAACAGTGATAACCATTAAACCCTTGTGCCAAGTCTGGGACTAGATTGATCAACATCTCTAAGGGAATAGTATATATTCATTTATTAAAATAAATGAGCAATTGAATGAATTGCGAAATCTAGTGTATAAACATACTGTATATTCTTGATGCAGTAAGAACTAACAAAGGCTTGTCCTGATCTGTGGACTTGGCTGAGCTTGTTTTGCATGTTGCATTTCATGCTCACTACTGCCAACAACTCCATTAATATTTAATGAAAATTTAATGAACCTGCTATCTATTTGGTTGGCTCGATTCCTCTAATGAACATGGAACATAATTTGTTGTTGTTGTTGTTGTTTTTAATCACATTTATATTACAAAAATTAAAGCCAAGTTATTTTGACCTGACAGTAACAAGGTGAAGTCAAAGTACAAAAGATAATTATGCTGAAAATGATTGAACGGATATTAAAACACATTGTAATGTTTTGGCTGGTTTTATTATACACACTATCATGCCCAAGCTGGAATTTGCATGGAATGTTTTATATTGATGATAAAATAAATATCAATTATTATACAAAATATAAATGAAAAAAAGATAAAGCCTGGGTTTATAGGACATGCATTATTGGACAAAAAAATTGTCAAAAAAAATTGTAAAAAATAGTTTCAGAAAGCTGTGCAATCTCTGTGGTATCATGTCTTTACCCAACTTTTCATTTCAGTTGTGACTTAAAAATGTCTGCTCAGTCTGCCTCCAGCTCCTTTCAGACCATATGCATGATGTGGTGGATTGCGGAAAGTATTCTAATCTCTGGTTTGCAGACCCACTGCAAATACATGTGCATTCATCGCTGAGGGTGTGCAGGTATCCATCTATTAGCAGCCTTCAGGGAAAGGCTTTCATTGTAGTCCCGTGAGACTGCTGGGTTCTGCCACAGTGTTGTACGAGCACCTCAGCCAGCGATCCATCAGGAAATGTGAAGCATGTCAGTTGTGCTTTATTGCAACAAATTAGAGAAGGGAAATTTTATTTCCTTTCAGTCTGTTTGGTTTATGTAAAAAAAAAAAAAAAAAGGATTCATAAAATTAAAAGGCTGATCTTGCATTTACATAATTAAATTTGAAGGCAAATTCACTGGTCTCAGCAAACAGTTTGCTCCGTTCATTCCATTTATTTATTTGGCAGATATTAAGAGAATGTTTTCTTCTTCTTCTTCTACCAAATAGATCAAGTCTGAGGGGTTGTGATCTGAGGTGGAACAACAGCATCTCCTGAAACTTCAACTGAAAGAACTCAAAGGACTCTGACCTCAGCCCCATTCAAAACCTTTGGCATGAACTGGAACGCTGATTGTACCTCCTCACCCCAAATCTGTGCCTGACCTGATTAATGCTCTTGTAGCTGAATGAACAGAAATCCACACAGCTACACTCTAAAATCTGGTGGAAAGTCTTATGAGAAAAGTGGAAGTTAGTATTCATAATGTGTTGTGTTGCAATTTTATTGCTGATCAGTATATGCATGCGAATGTCAGGTTTACACCAGTATTTGTACATAAAGTAAATGTACCTAAAATCACATCACGCACTGTAAGATGGCATTCTCATTTTTATGCTTAAGGAATTAAATATTCAATGTGATCTTGGCATCAAAAGAGACAAACATGATGATGACAACAAAATAATATTAAATTTACATTTTTGGCAATCTCAAAAAAGGGAGCAGGTTGACATTTAAATATAAACATTGTTGTTAAGAGGAAGAAAGAGAGACAACGCTGTTATCACACAATTTCATTAGAGACAAAAAAAAAACATCAGATGGTTTTATTTCAAGTTTAAATGATCTCTGTATGACATGTCACAAAGACATAGAAACCTTCTGATCATTGGGTTTAATTAATTAACTAATTAATTAATTATTTTTGATTTATTCATTATTTTGTTATTTATTTATTTTATGGAATAATCATACATCAAAAAGTTCCATTCAGCATCTAAACAAACTCTTCACAAGGATATTAGGTCAACTCGAATTCAAAGGTGTTTATTCACGTAAAGTGTATCAAGGCTTAATCTAAATACCTGATTGAGTAAAACTAGACTGTTGAATGCTTTTATTCACACAAAGTGTTATAATGCAGTCAGATAAGTAACATCAGAAATAAATTAATTAATTAATAAAAAATGGGGGGATAAATAAATAAATAAATAAACTAATTAACTAATTTTTAAAGTTGAATCAATATATACTGTGTGTATATATATATATATATCACAGTTTGGTTTACTACTGAGCCCCTAAAAGGACAAAAAGGGAGAAAATATGATGTAGAAGAAAAAAATTGTCCCTGCTACAAGCCACCTTTGCCTCATCCGAACTGGACAGTTAGAGTTGTTTCCTCCCTCTGATAATTTTCCAGTCCTTCATCTGTCCAGTTTTAATGGGCCTATGCCCATGATCGTCTCAGATTCCCGTGTTCATGATGTGGTCCTCTGCAGTTGTAGCTCATCCCGCTACAGTATTGATGTGTTGTGCATTCTGAGATGCAGTTAAATAGTGATCCACACTGGAATTTAGCTCATTCTTTTTACACCACCTGTGTAACCTCTAGAGAGTTTTGTGAATGAAAATCTCAGAAGATCAGCAGTTTTAAAATACCTACATCAGCCCATCTGGTACCAACAACCATTGGTGTAAAAGTTTGAAGCACTAAATTAAAGATTAAAAATGTTGATGTGAGCTGATTGATTGATTAGATAACTGCACATAATAAAGTGTCAAGCTACTGTATCACACTACAAATACACTAACCATCAACACCTGCACACAAGCAGCACAATGCAAAAAAATATTTTAATGTCAGGTTGTTCTGTTGTCGTTTTTTTCCCTAGAGAAAAGCTACCTGATTGGCTCCTGCAAGCTGATTACTGCCATCCTGTGATTGGTCTACAGAGATTTAAAAGTCACGACATCACTGCCTCAGGGCGCAGTTGTTGGTTGCCATTTTGTAAACTGAGCAGTGTGTTTTGTGGATTGTGTAGAGAGAATTGTGAGCCATAAGTTCTATTGGCTTTGTTTGTTTTTGCATTTAACTGTAAGTGTTTTATCAACGATTTACTGGTGTATCTGACTTATTTGACGCTGATTTTGGATTCCCCCTTTAAATTTGGTGTTTGACACATCTTTGTAAATATCGTAAATATTAAATTGGGACAGTAGGGAGACTGATGCCATTTTTGTTTGAGAATTCTTTTGTTCTGTGTTTTTGTGATAGGAAGTTAGGGAAAGGGATTGTATTTTATTTTTATTTTGTTTAGTAGGTAAGGTAGACGTCTGAAAACCAGGACTTTTGTTTATTATTTTGGCCTTGTCAGCTCCTGAACCTACTGTACTGTGACCTCCCAATAAAGATTTGTTGTAAAGAAAATCTGTTGCTCTGGTTAGTCCTTTCATGTTGCGCTTCTTCCCTAGACGGGGCGTAACATGAAATTGGGGGCTCGTCCGTTCGGTGAATGTTCATATCAAACATCAGAATGGAGAAAAACGAAATATTTCAAAAGCTGATGATTTCCTTGAGTAAGGTTTACACAAAATGGTACAAAAAAAAGCAAACGATGATCAGAGGTCCGAGCAGAACGACTGAGCTGACAGGAAGGCAGCAGTAACTAAAATAAGCCAGCTTTTCAACCATGGTGAACAGAAATCTTGATCTTGATGCTACATCAGCAGAATACAATCTCAGCTTCCACTCCTGTCAGCTAAGAACAGGAATCTGAGGCTACAGTAAGTGCTTTAACTTCATCTTCAGTTATTCATGTTGCATGATTTCCTGCACTGCTCTTCTGCCACACTGGGTAATTGATTGGATAATTGCATGAATAAAGAAGTTTTATGTGAATGAAGGTGTAAAACTGACTGACATTTACAGAAGACTTCAAGTATAGTACGCTGATGGACTCCGAGCCGCAGTAAAACATTTGAATGGTGTAATCAGAGCCCACTGCAGTCATTTGCATGAACCTCCAGCAAGTGGAACGCCTGATACTTGAAAATTGATGGATAATTTGGGACCAACTTGAATAAAAGATGCATCTGCCTGTGGGAACTGTACACACAATACACAAGGAATTTGGCTGGGAGTTATTTCCACATCCCCTGTTCAGTCCTGATCTCAAGCCATTTTCACATGTTTGGGCCATTAAAGGAGTTCCTGGGAAGCCAGCGTTTCAGTCGTGAAGCAGGCAGTCTGATCATGGCTCTGGCGTACTGAGAAAATGTTCTACCTTGATGGTATCCAAGCACTAGTAAAACACTGGGATATGTGCATTAGCATATCAGGGGATTATATAGAGAAATAAAGGGAGTTTATACTTTCATAACCGTGTTCTGTTATTCTGCACAGTCAAATGTCCTGGTTTGACATAAATGCCCCTCATATATATATTTTTTTTAGCTTTTTAACAGTAATGAATGGGAATATTCTTAAATGAGCTTTATAGCGCAAGGTCTCAGGCACAAAAACTATGAACATTCTGACTTAAGGATGAATAGGCAGGACCATTTGTTATTATTATTTTTTTTATATCTGTATTAATTCCATGTAGCAAGCATGGTAACCAAAAGGACACTCTAATTGATTATTGTATCGATAATTGATTGTGTAATTGATTATGATGACTATGAAAGTACAGCCTGGGCTGGATGGATGGATGGATGGAAGGAAAAGGAAAAAATCTGCCCCAGCCATCACTTCATACTGTGTAATTTTACCACCTCTGGTGCTGCTACTGTTATTGGTTCCATAGAAGAACCTAAAAAAATTCCAACGACAAATCAAATAATGTGGATGTCGGAAAAAAAAAAAATAATAATAATAATAAAATCCAGCCTTACTAAAGCTTAGCCCTGCTACAGTAGCTCATTCATCCCAGACATTCATGTACTGTATGTATGAATATGTCTGCTGAGCTTCTCATCTCTGAGTGCAGGATATACCCTATGTTTGTCTGGAGTGTGGATTTTACTGTATGCCCAGCCTGATATGACAGAGCTCTAAGGCACTTTGCCATCCAAGAAAGTAGGTGGGAAAAAATATATATATATGCAAAGCTCAGCTCTGGATCTTCTCCAAATATATCTCTTAGGAAATATCTCTTGGTCTTTTTTTAATGAAGCCAGACACTGAAAGATTTATGCATGACTAAGATCACTTGACAGACCAACCTACATGATGAACTTGATAGAAGAAAAATAAGAAGAGGAAACTGAGATTTATACTCACTCACTTTTACTCACTCATCATCTATATCTATACCTCTTTCTTCTGTATATAGGGTCATGGTGGGCCTGGAGCCTATCCCACACCCTGGATGAGGTGCCAATCCATCACAGGACACATACATATACTGTACACAAACTATCGGCAATTTGAACAATGCTTAGAGGCAGATTAGAGGCAGGAATTGAGGAACCTGGACCCTGGTGGTGCTATAACCACTATACATACTGTATATATACCACTTTATGTTTGTTGTTATATACTGCCCAAAAAAGTAACTGAAAAAACTCATATATACAAAGGGCATTCAAGTCAAACCAGGACTAAGTGTAGTATCCCTTAAATTCCTGGTTAAAAATTGTTTCCGTTATCGCAGAACAACTTTTGATCTGTACAATACAAGACGTTAGGTTACAACATGACAGTTTCTGTGTTTTACTCTGTTTTACTATCTGTATTTCCTTACAAATTGGTGGTGGATCAACAAGCACTTCATTCAACAGACAATGAATTCAATCAGGTTAGGCATGCACTTGGTTTTGATACATCAGAGTTCCTGGAAGGTTAAAGTGCACATCTCATCTTTCATTAAGCAGAGGAAGCATCCAGTTGTGCTGGACTCCGATCCTCCAAGACTGTAAGAGAGAGTTTGTTGTGGGTATATGAATATCAGCTGATAATCAGCTGTATGACATGGCAGATCACTGATCACTACTTTGGGGCTCTTATGATGATCGATGGCAACATGACTTTTGCTAAGTACCGGCATATGTTCGCCCCAAAGCCTTGGTCAGAGATTAATCTTCCAACATGATAATTACCTCAAACATACATCCAAAGGAGAGGGAGTTACAGGAAGAGGCTCAAGGAGGTTTCATCAAATGTTAATGGTGTAAATGACATACAGTATTATTCATTCCTCTTCATACTATACATATGCAGCATGTGGACACCTGACCATCATCACCATATTGTATGTGGTTCAGAACCTTGTCCACACAGCTTTATTTGGAATAAACTGGAACTGCAGCAGTGACTTTTTGGTGTAGTGTGGCCTTGCACCTCCATGGTCCAGGGGTCGATTCCCGCCTTGGTGTCTGTATGCACCGAGTTTGCATGGTCTCCCTGTCCTTGGTGGGTTTCCTCCAACAGTCCAAAGACATGCAAATTAAGTTCATCGGCATGCCCAAATTGCCTGTAGTGTATGTGTGTGTGTGTGTGTCCATGCCCTGAGATGGTTTGGCATCCTGTCCAGATTTCGCCCCCGCTTTAGCAGGTGTTGCTTGCACTGTTATGAAATCCCTGCACTGCCGGTGCAAACTGACATGCGCAGAGGCCAAAAGTCACAAATTCCCATCTGCCCCTTCTCATTCAAGTTATACTTGGATATATATCCTCCAAGGCTTGATTCGATTCCTGTCTCTTTGTGCATGGAGTTTGCATGGTCTCCCGGTTCTTGGGGGTTTTCCTTCCACAGTCCAAAGAGCTGCAGATTAGGCAAATTGACATTCCCAAATTGGCTGTAGTGTGTGAATGAGTGTGTGTGTGTGGCCTGCAATGGTTTTTTTCTCCAGGGTGTACCCCGCCTCGTACCCTAAGTCTCTTGGGATAGGCTCCAGGCCCCAAGTGACACTGAATGCAGGGTAACGTGGTATAGACAATAAGTAAGTGAGTGATATATATCCGATCGAGGACTACATACGGAAGTGACCTGGATTGATCAGATTTGTTTGATCAGACAACCCTAAAAAAGATCAGGTCTGTGTCAGAACTGAATCACATCAGGCTGGTAATGGGACCGTAGCCTAAAACAGCAACGCACAAGAATCTAGAGCAAAGCCTTCCCAGTAGAGTGGAGCCCATTTAAAAACTGGAAAAAGGTTAATAACTCTGGAATGTGATGTTCAAACAGCACGTTTTGCGAGGTCTACAAGTGTTTGACTGTTTTTAACGTTTCAATCACTCTTCCATGTTCCAGTTTCAGGACTGTACACTGATGCGTTCGATTCCTCTTGCCTAAGATTCCTTCAGAGTGCATCTGACTCCAAGCAATTTTGACTTCTAATGCATTTAAATCCCATTTGATATTATAACTTGCATGTTATTTCTTAAGTGTGTGGCAAAACCCAGAGGAAATCTTTAACCTAGTAAAATAATTACTGTATCAACATACTAAATCTTAATCTCTCAGGCCTCCATGGAATTTCCAGTTTAACAGCTAGACCTGGAATTCAGCTCCTTGAACCTTTTCTTACTGAAAAAATCCCGTTTTAAAGCACTCTCATTAGTCATGCTGTCTAAGGCACACTTATCCAACCACTTCCTGCTCATAAGAACATAATGAGAGAATGATTGCATGACTGGCAAAATAGATTACCCCCCACCCCCAACCCCCCAACCTGTAAACAATCTAGCTTTGCTATTATGGAGACCCTAACTGAATAACGTCTGAATATTAAATATGGCACGGTTAGCTGTTGTGACTAAGCATTTAGTCATGTAGTTACAATTCACTGAGGGAAAGAAATCACTTGAAAGTGGCCTGAAATTTCTAGGAACTGAATCCGTCGTCGTGTTTTTCATTACATTCCTGTGCTTTCTTAACAAGAAGAGAGACATTCCGTCACCCGGATTTGTGAGTGGAACAGGATTGGACTTCTGGTCTAGCTTTGAATCTAATCTCCTGTACGCCTAATCAGGATACAGTGGAGAAGGTTTACCTGATGTCATGCCAAACACGCTACTGCATGCCCATGGTTCAGTCATGATCTTTGAGTGATTGTGGAATACATTTAGATGGAAGTTTGTCTTTCAAGAGCTTAGTGATTTGCATCCCAGGCTTTTTAAAATTGACTTGGTGGAAAAAGCACATCACGACAAGCTATAATGCCTTAATGGACGGGCAGACACATGCGAGTGCAATTTCAATACTGTCTGGTGCTGATGAAATGATTTAGCGCATTGTTTTGGTAAACTGCTAGTATGTATTCAGAGCGAATGCACAGCCGGTCTTGTATTTATGTATTTCAGAGTTCATCTAAACGGACAGTATACAATTCCAAACCCCGGAGTGCGACGTACATTCAGACAACTCAAGAGCTCCATCCACTGGCAGAATGAAGTTCTACAAACATGATAGTCTGAAACATGATTAACAACAAAAGCTTGTTCATTAACATTGTACGTGTTGTAGTTTTTTTTTGTTTGTTTGTTTGTTTTTTGGAAAATTGTGTCATATTTAGCTTGCAAGATTTTCTGCATGTATTTTTCGAAAAGAAAAAAAGGTAAATTTTTTCAGTCCTTTACTTACACAAACGCTGCAGGTTGTCACAGCTTTGATTTCAGCTCAATTTACATATTTGCTTTATGATTATTTCCCATGGATATCCACAATATGTCTCAAAAATCTCCATACATACATAGGAAAGCAAAATGTTTTTAGAATTTTTTCATATTTAGTTTACCATCCATATATATGTTTTCAGGTTTTAACAAAATTCTCAAGGTTTGATCAGAAAGCTGTCACAAGTGTTGCCGCCACTTGTGTATGGAGACTTTTGGGGTGCCCTTTAGAAAAAAAAAAACAGGACAACCTTGCATTAATCAACAGTTTACGAATGAATAATTCATAAACAGTCACGGTGAATTCGAAAACGCTTCCATAGCAAGTATTCTTAAAAGAACTGCGTCAGAGTTCAGTGCATCACAATGAGCCGAGAGATACACTCCTGAACATCTCCGTCAGCCTCCAGTGTTTGATGGTAACTGTCTGAATCAAACTGCTACATCAGTTAAGTGTAGTAAAATTAAGATTTGCTTAGGACTTTAAGACCTAGGGCTAAAGGCAAAAACCTACATATGCAATTCAGATTTTGTGAAATGAACCTACAACAACCTCTAACTCTATTGAAATTGATTTTATAAAATGCACAAGCTGCTCTCAGTTGCATCCAGAAGTCCAACCTGGCCTCAAAACACATTGAGGTACATTTTTATTCTGGGTGTACAAGAACGAGGGGAAAAAAATATATGGCTCCTGAAACCAACCAGCATGTTGGCAGAAAAATAATAGAATCTTGGCTGGTGTATTGTATTGGGCTCATATTGTCTCATGCAGGCTGGAGCATGCGGTCAGATATTAATCTTGGGGGAACAGAAGACAGATAATACATTTCCAACAATATTTAGTAATCCATTTAATGTCTTAAGCAATAAACAGTACCAGGCAAAGGCTCTGGGCTTGCAGATTAAACACATTTTGGACCAGAAGTGACATAACATGCATCAAACGGAAACAAATCAACCATTTTAAAGAACTATTTGATATATTAATAATTCTTCCTTCTTAAGTCTATCAAACAAACAGATTTTTTTTAGACATGCTGTAGATTCTGAACCACGTAATCAAAGCTTCTGTGAAGACTAATGTTTATTGTCTGATTTGTCTCGAGCAGCTATATTTCTTACAAGGTTTAAAGAATGAAAAACTACTAAAGTATGTAATAAGCACTGAAATGCTGTGTAATTTGTGTAGTTCACTCTTCAAATGCCATGTCGCTTACAAAAGCAGCAATGTTCCGGACCAGCCTCCAGTGCAGAAGGTGGCAGTATTTTCAGCTTGCAAGTATTTGTTATTTCAGAAGTTGCACTTTTTTTTTTTTTTTTTTTTTTTAAAGCAAAATTTAGTTCGTTTTGTTCTTTTGATCAGGAATAAAAAAAAATTTTCAATATGTAAAAACAGACCCCAAATACGACCCCCAAATTTTGGCTCTAGTTCCGGTAATGAAAATATTACAATGCAGCTCAAGGACATATTATGATAAACAGAATGAGCAGCTCATCTCTCATATCTTCCAGTCTGAGTAGTTCGTTCTTTTGAATCTATTGCACCGCATAGCGTCTATGGGAATCACGTGACAAAAGAACAAACACTTCGGACCAAAAGACTCAAAGGTAACTACTAATTTCTGTTTCCTGTACATAATCTACGGAGGTGTTGCAATGCTTTGCGCATGCGCGCCCAGTAGAAAATGAACGACTCACTCTCTGAGACTACTCCTTCTGAGTCACATTAAAGCACGGCCTCAGTTGTGGACTTTTTCTTAGAACCTAACTAACAAATGTTCGCGGAAACCCCCGCAATTACGTGGAAACTGAAATTATCCTCCGCTATTTTTTTATAAATTTTTTTCGTCTCTATATTTTATTATTAATGCGTTTCAATGCCAAACTATTAAGAACCAGATAATTTACTAATTTTGTAACTTAAATATTAATATAAACTTCCATATAAAATATGATACTGTATACATTTTTTTTGCACAAAGCAACCGTAGAGGGGAAAAAAATGTGGCTTGGGATGGTGACACAGCGATACAGTACTGTACAGTATACGGGTTTACCTTTACATTCTTTTTTTTTTTTTTAAGGGTGATGTATTAAGCTGAGTTTGATTCAAGGAATTTCAGACCAATTAATAATTGCAAGTTTATTTTACTTATCATTTTAGGGGGGGAAAATAAATAAATAAAAAATTCCTACTATTCCTGGTATACAATGCTTAAAAAATAACCTTTGTCAATAATCAAGGTCCATGAAGAGCGATTCTATGTTTTCCTGAATGTCCTTGCTAGGAAATATAACTCTGCCGAATCCTTCCTACTTGCTTTGGGCTTCAAGGTCTTCACGTCTTGGAAAGCACGAGTAAGACCTTCGCGGAGCTTGTGCGTGAGCGCTCCGTCCCAATACTTACACAGCAGCGATCCTCCAGGCCGCAGCAGCTTCTCAGCCAGGTCTAGCAGTGAAAGACACATGCAGACAAGTCTCTCATGGTCCAGCTCTTTAAGCCCAGTGGCATTGGGTGCCATGTCACTCAGGATGACATCAGCGGAAGCTTGAGGAAGAAGGAGCTCCTGCAGCTCGGCGTGAGTGACGGGACTGGTGATATCCCGGTTAGACAGGAAGTGGGCACCTTGCAAAGGGGCAATGTGGAGTAGATCTATTCCTACAACATACCCTCGGGCTAAATCAGGCCCTGAGGGAAAAAAAGTGAAAAAGGAAAATCAATTAATGATTGTGGCGTTAAAGATAGGTGTGTATGTGGTTTATGTCTGTTTAAAAATTCACAGCGCAAGATCAATGAGCAAGAGTTAACTGATTACAAACAGGACTAATGCCAGAGGCTGATCATCTCTTTAGTAAATCATACAGATTGAAATGCACCGTTTCCTGAATGAAAGAAGTACATTTAAGTACAGTCTTCCTTCAGCGCCACACAAATAGAAGCCCATTCACATCACCAAAACGGAAACATCTGGAATGTTCGTGAAGTCTTTTGGACTCTTCCAAATGCTTTGCTTTTTTAATGCACAGAAGTTTGTGCTGTCACTGTCAAGTGCCGGCACGTCCGGCACGAGTCGAACACGTGAACAATCAATGATCGATCGATCATTAATGATTTGTGATACCGAGACGCACATTTCCTCATCAGCTTTATTGAAACAGTCTTAGCAATACAATACAGTATTTACCATCCACTGATTACATTTTTTTTTCATCTCTCTGGGAAAATATAAATGGGGGATAAGGAACCGGTTTGTTAGGCAGCATTAATCCAGTGTTTATGAAAGGAGTCGTGGAGACTCGACTATTCAAATAAGTTAAAAGCAAGCATGGGTAGTAGAGCTGTTCAATTAATCGAATTTCGATTTCAATTTCGGGTCTCAACGATCACAAAAATGGTGTAATCGAAAAAAAAAAACGATTATTAACTTTTTTTTTTTTTTAAGTTATTTTGACCTGCGTTTTGACGCGCGCGCGCATCCGCACTTTCGCCCTTCCAGAAGCTCGAACTCTCTCACTCTATACTGTCAGCGAAGAAGTTGCGTATGTGGTATCTGATCGCATTTAAAAATCAGCGCGAGT
>JAQMYJ010000023.1:35388708-35401566 GCA_030014305.1 Clarias laeviceps | reverse complement strand
TCGTGTAAAATAATCGTGATTTCAATCATGACCAAAATAATCGTGATTATGATTTTTTCCATAATCGAGCAGCCCTAATGGGTAGTAAGGATACCTAAGATAAAAATAAATGACATCAGGGTTGTTAAGGTTACCAATACATGGCAAACAAATCTTATGGGTTAGATTCTTAACAGCAATTAAGTGTTTGGCATTTAATCAATCAATAACATCTTTAGAGCATGTATTTTATTATTGTTTTAGGATTATTGATTAGTCTCACTAACAAGTGGTTTTCTTATGGAGACGCACCTGTGTAGTCCCAGTCCTGTGAGTTCTCATCACATTAAGTGTGTGGAAATGCTTTTACTGTCACTATTAAACATAGCTGGAATCTGTACTGTCCATTTTCATGATGCAACTTTACCAATTGTTTAAGTGACATCAGATATTTACTTTTCTTTACTTGATGCAGGCTAATAATTAAATCCATCTGGAACACAAGAACACGTTTCCCCCAATATGTCATCTGACATGGTTGTCCAAGAAATCATCAGCTAGTGTTAAAAGAATTATTAAAAATTATTTATTAAATCAATTAGTTAATTAAAATTAATTAATTATTCAATCAAAGGCGCTTATGTATTTGCTTGTCTAAATCCAAATTAGATAAAATTATTTGGTAATGTTTGCTGTCCAAATGATACCCAGTGGTATAATTTAAAAGTAAACATGTCATAAATAGCCAGTAACTTTTTTTATTTTTGTTGTCCTAATAATTTGCCCAGTTTGACACTAATTCAGTCAATCAGTTACATCATTCCACTGCAATCCATGTTGTTAAACTAGCGTTTCACTGAGGATGTGTATGTGTTAAAATGCAGTCGTAAAGTTTAAGGTCCTACTGTATTCTGTGTAAATTGTTCAAATGACAGCAGAATAACTAAAACCTTATTTTTTTCTTTTTTGGGGGGGGTCACATTTCAAGGTTATTTATTTATGTATTTAATTATTTGTTTGTTTGTTTGTTTGTTTGTGGTTTACTTGCTTTTTAAAAAATAAATAAAATACAAGTAAATAAGTAGGTAAACATTGTCACTAATAATCAGTTCTTTTGTTCCGGCTCCAACATCTGTCCACTTCAATACAGAAAGGTCACAGGTTCAAACCCCAGCACCTGCAAGATGCCACTGGTGGGCCCATGAGCAAGGCCCTTAATCCTCAACTGCTCAGATGTATAATGAAATAATATGTAATTCGCCCAGAATAAGGTCATCTGACAAATACTGTAAATGTTTATAATGTACCACCTCATTTACCTCGCTGCAATAATAACTTGATTAACGCTGTTAATAGGAGTTAAAAAAAAATCCCCAAGTGTTTGATTGATGAAAATGTAGTAGTAATAATAAAGAAAATAAGTTTTAAGACTTATCTTAAGAAATGCACTGTGAAATAGTTTATATGGCCAAAAGTCTGGAAACCTGCCCATCTCACCCACATGCGCTTGTTGAACATCCCATTCCAGACATGTTCCTCGCTTTTTATTGGTTTAATGCACTGCAAACTTTTTGGAAAGTTTCCTATTATTTTTTCAACTATAGTTGTGGGGATTTGTGTTCAATCAGCTACAAGAGCGTTAATGAGGTCAGGAGGTGGTGTTACTGAGTAGGTCTGGGGTGCAATCAGTATTCCAGTTCATCCCAAAAGTGTTCAGTGGGGTTCAAGCAAGAGCCCTTGTACTCTAACCACCGGAAACCATGTCTTCAAGGAGCTTGCTTTTGTGCAGCACATAAGCATGTATATTAATGTCATTTTTTACATCATTTTAACACAACAAGATTTTGAAAGATTACATAAAATTAACTTTATATTAAAATGCATTTAATATGCTAACATTAATGTTAAAGCCAACAGGCCAATGCCATGTTTACAAAGGCTGTCATGAGACTAAAGCTTATTATATTAATTTATCTTCTATGCCACTTATCCTGTATCCAGGGTCAGGTCACTTAGAGCATGAGGCATTTAGTCTAATCTGCATGTCTTTGGACTGTGGGAGGAAACCAGAGCACCCAGAGGAAACCCAGCAAGCACAAGGAGAACATGCAAACTCTATGCACACAGACCCGGAGGAGGGAATCGAACCCAGACTCGGGATGTGCAAGGCAACAGTGCTAAGCCACCATGCCACTTAGGCTTGTTATAATATGAATATAGTATTTGATAAAATCATATTTGATCAAATTCTGTTAGCAGTTGATACCTCATACACATCTACTACTCTCAAGGTTTGAGATTATACAACCGTAGCCAAAAGTATTGAGAATACCACAAGTATTAATTTTCACAAAGTCTGCTGCTTCAGTGTTCTTAGATCCTTTTGTCAGATGTTTTTATGTCATACTGAAGTATAATTACAAGTATTTAAGAGTCAATATTTGCAGTATTGACCCTTCTCTTTCAAGACCTCTGCAATTCGCCCTGGCATGCTGTCAATCAACTTCTGGGCCACATCCTGACTGATGGCAGCCTGTTCTTTGATCATTAATATTTGGAGTTTGTCAGAATTTGTGGGTTCTTGTTTGTCCACCCACCTCTCGAAGATTGACCAAGTTTTTCAATTGGATTAAGGGCCATGGATCCAAAATTTCAATGTTTTGTTCCCTGAGCTACTTAGTTAATCAATTTTGCCTTATAGCAAGGCTCTCCAACATGCTGGAAAAGACATTGTATTTCAACAGATCGTTCTTGGATACTTGCGAGAAGTTGCTCTCTGAGGATGTTTTCGTATCAGTCTTTATTCATTGCTGTGTTCTTAGTCAAAATTGTGAGTGAGCCCACACCCTTGGCTGAGAGGCAACCCCACACATGTATGATCTCAGGATGCTTTACTGTTGGCATGACACATGACTGATGACACCACTCTATTTTTCTTCTCCAGACAAGATTGAAAAGGGGATTCTTCAGTGAAAATGACTTTACCTCGGTCCTCAGCAGTGCATTATCTTTAGCCCTGTATCTTTTGCAGAATATCAGTCTGTCCCTGATGTTTTTCCTGCGGAGAAGTGACTTTTATGCTGCACTTCTTGACACCAGGTCGTCCTCTGAAAGTCTTCCCCTCACTGTGCGAGCAGATGCACTCTTACCTGCTTGCTGCCATTCCGGAGCAAGCTTTGCACTGGTGGTGCTCCGATCCCGCGGCTGAATCAACTTTAGGAGACGGTCCTGGTGCTTGCTGGACTTTCGTAGGAGTCCTGAAGCTTTCTTAACAACAGTTGAACCTCTCTACTTGAAGTTCTTGATGTTACGATAAATAGTTGAATTAGGTGTTACCTTACTAGCGGCAATATCCTTTTTTTTTTTTTTTTTTTAAGTCATTTTCATGGCAAAAAGGGGCGTGGCAATTAACTGCAATTCATCTGATCTCTCTTCGTAACATACTGGAGTTATATGCAAAGTAACATCATAAAAACTGAAGCAGCAGACTTTGTGGAAAATTAATATAATATATATATAATTTATATATTTTTCTACTTTAGCCCACAGAGAGTAATAATGATGTGTACCACTTGTACCAAACCCCTCTGAAGCACCTGGGACTCACTTTCTCCCGCTGCATTGACTCTCTGCACGGCCACCTGGCTCCAGGCTCCGGGTGCAGCCCCGCAGTCTATCACACTCAGCCCAGGCTTCAGAAGGTGGAATCTGTCATCTATTTCCAGCAGTTTGAAGGCGCTCCTGCAGCGGAAGTACTGGAGCTGAGCTGCTTTAACGAAGGGGTCGTTTATGTGTCGCACCATCCAGCGCTGCTCCGCGCCGCTCTTCCCCTTCAGCCTCACCGGCGCTTTCTTCAGCAGCCGGGCCGAGGTGTGCACGCGACAGATGTGTAAACATTTATACATGATTTACACGCGTCTGGATAGACTAGCTGTTTGTCATTTAAAAAGTAAGAAATATATATATAACAGATAATTTCCACAACTTTTTCAAAATGTTATCGTACACATAAACGACACAAAATGCATGCTTTTTCTTCTTCTTTTGGTGTTTAATTGTGGTTGGCAAACAACGTGAAGGTGCATTACCGCCACCTACTGGAACATGCGCGCGCACACACACACATACAATATATAATGTGTGTGTTTTCCTTTAGATTTCGTAAACTTTATCTACTCTATTTTTTTTGTAATAGCGGCTGTAGGATACATTATACATTATATTTTTATGCCTCTCAGTTCTCAGAACTCATGCTGTAAACTCTTCTTTTTAAGTTATATGGCGTCGAAAGGATTTATATTAGTGCTTTACCGCCATCTACTGGTCTGGAGTATGGACCCGTTTCTTTATACGTCTATCCTAAATTATAACTAAAGGCAAAAAAAATAATAATAATCTTTAAGATACTGGATTATATATCAGATAAATGAGAGAATCGAATCTCCTGACATTTGTTTGTACATTTTATCCGTTAATAGCATATGTGGTTTTCTTTTTAATTTGTTTATTATTATTATTATTATTTGCACGATCGCTGTTTCAAGCCGGAATCATTTCAGTGTGAGCATGCTGTGGGCGGAGTGTAAACACACGCGCGCGGGAAACATGCTGTAGTCCATTCTGCTGCACTGTGTCATTACTAAATTCAGTGTTTGTTTGTTTTTTCTCATTAATAAGCCTGTAATTTATCACTGGACAAGTAAGATGCCATATAAGTATTATTTTCATTATTTGCTTTGTTAACTGGCTTAAAAAAAGTGAACATTAGTACAATGATAAATTTCCTGCTTATGTCTTTATGCCGAGTCGATTCATTTAGATCATTAAATTTTATTTATTCTGTCGCTTGTTTTCATTAGTAAATAAAAACACATATACACTATTCTAGGCTTACATTAATATTTATTTCCATTGTTTTAAAGAAGGAATAAGACACTCTTCTAGGGAGCTGTAATATGGAATGTATTATTTCCATATAACGGCACAGACCAAAGTGTCACGTCACAGAGATTTTATAGTGATTTTCTATATTTATTTATTCTCTGTATTGCTTATCGTAATATGTAATAGGGACGGGAATCAACAGTCACCTCCCAACACGATTTTATCACAATACCTCGGTGCAGATTCGATTAAAATTGCCATTCTGTAAGTGTCAGATTTTATAAATATCACAATTAAATTTTTCTCACCTAAAAACCAATTAAAATTCAAGTGTTTAACGTTTAACTGAGCAGCGCGTATCTTCTGTCATCCGCCATAATTATTATTTCTAAACAAACTCCTACCACATGGGAAGAAAATATGTAAATAGTTCTGAGTGCGCCACCTATAGGACTATAAAGCAATGGCGACATTTTACCTCCTCAAACACCTGCAAAGTCTTAAAACTCAACTGGACAGTGAGCGCGCGGGTTAAGTGGCTGTCCGCGTGCTTTTAACTCAGGCACGCGGGACATGCGGGTAATTAGCACTTGCTGTGTTTTGAGACCAGTGTGTGTGTAATTCACTCATGGAGCATGGAGAGAAAGGCTGATCTGAGGCTTTTAACGCATTCAATTTTAGCAAATTTAATGCCATAAAAATGTGCTTCTGTTGGGCCACTCAGAAGCTTCTTCGCTCAATACAGAATCGCTTATATCTGAGGCTGATCGGCAGATCAAACTGGAAACCAGCCAGTTCTGGTCTCTGTCCGATCGACCGGTTCATCTCTATTATGAATGTAAAAATATTGTTTTAAAAAAATCAATTTTGGAGTCGTGAATACGTGAATCACCACACCAAAGGATTACGATTCGTAACTGAATGATCCCCCCCCCCCCATGTCTCTAGTGTATAAGGTTGCAAGGGTCATGGAGCCTATTTCAAGAAACTTTGGGCACAAGGTCTGGTGGACGGGGTCGCAACTAGTGGTGTCTTGATACCAATGTTTTTCTACCGATACCGCTATGAATTTCGGTGTTGTTTTGATTTATGAATTTTAAGTTCTTGATACTCAGTCTCTTAGCCAGAGTTGACCAGACTTCTGTAATTAATTTAGAAAAATTATGGTGATAAATTAGTTACATCAAAGGCCCTAATTGATTAATGAGTTTTTGACCCTTTAAAACATTTTGATGAGACTGAATAGATACTGTATATCATAATCTGTGTCACATTTTCAGATTATGCTCAAAATCAAGCTACATCTTTGATGTGAATAATGGAGTCTAATCTAGTGCAGATCATAAAATGTGTTGAGTTTTATTTATTTATTTGATTGGATATGGGGTATGCACGTGCAATAAACAGCTTCTGCATACTAAACAGTTCGTCTAAGCATTAATAAATAGGTTAATGTGTTTCATTAGATGTTCACGAGGAAGCTGCTGACGCTGGTGCTGGTGGTGCAACCTGGCCGCGTGCTGCTCGGCATGAAGAAGCGCGGATTCGGAGTGGGGAAATGGAATGGCTTCGGGGGCAAAGTTCAACCTGGAGAGAGCATAGAGCAAGCTGCAAGACGGTGAGGAGAACAGTTAGCCAAATACAGATCAGATACACAAATTATTGCTAAAAAAAAAAAACGATATTGATATTTGGAAGTTGTATTTCTGTAGGTTTATTTATTTAAAAGTGCAGCCATAGATTTTTTTTTTTTTTTATATTCCTTATCCTGGAGTTTTTAAATTGCACTTTCGACCTTATAACACATATATTACGTTGCTGAGACAATCTGAGAGAAAAACCTGTGAAAATTCAAGTGCAAAATTCTTGTATATGTTTTGATATGCATTCCATCCATCTAAATTCTGGACGTGGCTGAGTATTTTAACATGAAAAAAAACTCCCCAAAGAACATGTTGTGGAATTTCCTTCTGTAACAGTAAAGGATCTTTCTCTTTATATAGCCTATCTTAAATTATAATATATTATATTATTTTTTCCCTAAAGCAATACTTATTCACATGACTTGGGTTAGTTATAATATTTGAGTTAGAAACACGGCTGAGACAGAGCTGAAAAGAAAGAAACACAAGCATACAGTAGCAGCATCTGGAAAAATGCAAAGTGGCTCCAAACACCTTGTAATCAAAGTAGAGTTCTCATAGAGAGCAGTTTTGAGTGATGGTGGTCATGTGATTTTGATGCATACTGTACATGCATAAATTAATCTTCTGCACGACTTCTGGGTTTCATGCAAATGGAAAAAAGTAAAAGGTCTTAATCTCATTTTTTCATGCATCTAAAGGCCCAAAAGCAGTAAATGCATTATATTTCATGTATACAGAAAATAGCCACAAATAAAATGGCTGAACACATTTTTAATAGACATGCTATGGGCCTCCTAACATCTGAGGGTGGAGCTTCCCGAACTTTCAAACTCCTTTTACTGTTTAGACACCTAATCCCACCCCCCCTCCTCACATTTAACTTTATTTCTACCACAGCACAAACTTATTCTCCAAGGTGATTGGTCAGCAGGTGTGCGTTATTATTTTCAAAGCAAAGTGCTGATTTAAGTTCAAGATCAAGCAGACAACGGGACGCATTCGAAATGACAGCAAGGTTAAAAAAAAAAAAATTAAAATTGATTCTAGAAGGAGATAAATCTAGACTTTTTATCCTGATATATTTAGATTAGAGATATGGCTGTAATTAAAATTCTTCACATTAAAGCAGAATGATATGAAGGGCACTAGCAGAAAAAAACATTATTCATCAAATATAGATGCTTTGCCAGAAGATCTTTGGTGTAAGCACACAGTTTTTATATGAAAAAAGTAAATAAAAACGAGCAGATTTTTGAAACAATGAAAATAATATTTCGTAAAATATAAATATCATAAGTTACGCATTGATTAATTGCTTAGTAAATCTTGTTGTAAGTCATAATTCTGTGTGCCATGTTTTTTGATTTATTTATTTTATTTATATAAAATAATTACAGTATTCCTCCAGGTTCCCCCCACAGTCCAAAGACATGCAGATTAGTCTAAGTGTTTACAAACTGAGTGTTGTTTATGAGTGCATGTTTGTGCACACGCTTGTGCCCTGTGATGGACTGGCACCCCGTCCAGGTTGTGCCCCGCCTAGTACCCTGGGATAGGTTTCAGGCATCCAAAGGCCCAGAACAGGATAAAAGATGTAGAGAATGAGTGAGTGAGAGTGAATTTACTGATAAATCACATATTTACAGTACATTTTTTTTTTTTCAATCTCAGTCTAAGCATGCAAAGTGCGGCGTGTTTTATTTCATCTTTAAAAATGTGACATTAAATTGGGTATTAAAGTCTTTTTTGTGGGTGCGTATTTTTTTTTTTTCATATCTGGTTCAATAAGGTCCACTCCGTCCCAAAGTTTATTACTGTATCGTGTATATATACTGTATTACTGAGCATTGAAAATAAACACTGAAATCCTATTTTTAGAATATTTCAATTAGGATTCTATAATGTAATAGGAAAAAGTGAACACTCAGACTTGTTTGGACACCAGGAATTCCCTGCTACCCCTAAAAATAACTTCCCCAGCAGCGTGGTTTTATAGCGAAAAAATGCATGCGTTCCTATCACAACCGGAAAAGCCAGGTTGAATATTGTTCATTAAAGTGCTTTAAAGCAATCTTTAGGATTAAAACTTTCTTAATTCTGTTGTAGGATCATGAAGATTTGATACAGCACCCATTGGCCTTAGTGTAGGACTAATCTGTACCACTTAATGAAATGACGGATCACAAATGTCCTAATCTTTTAAAGAGAGCTGCTGGAGGAAAGTGCCCTCACTACAGATACGCTGTACAAGATCGGAAACATCACGTTTGAATTCGTGGGAGAAACCGAGCTGATGGACGTGCACATATTCCGAGCCGACGACTACAAAGGCGAGCCGACGGAATCAGACGGTAATCTCAAGCCACGCCATGTTGCATCATCAGGTTCGTGGCATGCACTGTGCTGTTCAGATACTGTATGTTTTACGCCCCGTTAACGTTTGTGTTTTAGAAATGCGGCCTCAGTGGTTCGATATCGACAAAATCCCCTACGGCGAAATGTGGGCAGACGACATCATCTGGTTCCCGCTGATGCTGCAGAAGAAAAAGTTCTTGGGCTACTTCAAATTCCAGGGTCACGATGTGATCCTGGAACAAAAGCTGAATGAGGTGGCGGAGCTGTGATCCGATTCCGATATCTTAATGTGTTCAGGGGTGAGATGTGGTGACGGTTCCAGGGATGTGTGGAAGGAATGGAGTCGTAGCGCGATCATCAACTGGTCCTGGTGACACACAGAGACCGTTCTGATTATAACACGTCTCACAAATTGCGATCACCAGCAAATGGAATGCGTCTTCATGTGACGAAAAAAAAAAGGCGTCATTTAGACCTACATAACTTTAAGAATAAATGATCTGTTATCCATGGCCACACCCGAGTAAATATGTAAAGTAAAAAAATTAAGTATCTCGCCTCCAGTCTGCTTGTGTGGAGTTTACATGTTCTCGCCAGGCCTGGTGCGTTTCCTTCACATGATTGGTTCTCAGCAGTGCCTTCTTTCAGTGCGAACCGTTCTGTAGTGATGGACGGATGGAGAAACATTTTGGCTGAATCCGTAATTAATTTGAATATATCAGTATAAAGAACAGAAGCATATGTAGTTACTTCAGTATGAAGCAATTTGGGATTCAACCTAAGAGCAAAAATAAAAGTCCTCTCAGCTGAAGGTGGCACATTTTCATAAAAAAGTTGGATAAAATGATAAAAATCTGATGATCTAAGCTCTTTGTTTTTCATAAGCTTCATGGTTTTTCGGTTGTACTTTTGTACTACATTTTGTAATATTCCTTTAGAATCATCATCGCAACCCTTGTTATGTTACCCATTATGTTACACATGAAAATCGAGCCAAAGGAGGTCAGGTTTGCTAAAATTTTGCCCGTATCTGTCCAAGATTCCCGTTACTCCAATATATCAAGAACAAGCAGTAAATGCTTTCCCAGCAGTTCTCACTTTAACCCTTGAGTGACCAGATTAGAGTTTGGAATTAATTCAAGCAGGGTCAAGGTCAAATGTCTGTAATAATTTCTGTAACGTTCAACAGCTTCCTTCTCTTTTGAAGTAGAGCGTGATTCACTCGAAAGAGGCCCCGAATTTTCTGTAATAACTCTTGCTAGGAGGAAGCAATCTAAGAAAAACAATATTATAAGGTATAATCTGCTCCTCAGTACATAGAGCTATGAACACACGGAGATGCCCCTGAGTCCGACCGATACGGTTGATAAGACAGGCTAAGGTAGATAAGAAAGCCATTGCGCCGTTTAGCGCCGTACTCCTTCACTTGACTTCTCATCAGGTTGGTGGTACAAAGTCATTATGGTTCAGATTGCCTTATCATAGAGAGAAAGTACAGAATATTTCTAACCTCTTTTGAGTGAATCATCCTGTATAACGGTATTTGATATTTGGCATGTAAATTAGTAGCTAGAAAGACTGGGATTGTTGGGAGATGAGGCATGTCCATGCTCTGCTTGAAAGAAAAAAGAAAGTCTATCTACTAAAGGGTTTAACTCACAAGCATATAGTACTGTAGTTGTTCTGTAATTCATGTTTTCTTAAGTTATAGTTTTGTATTATTCTATAATTAGTTCAGTTAAATGCTTTCAAATACTAAACCAATTATTTAAGCTGCTACTTCAGTTCTTTTTCTTCCTACTTATGTTGTATGTATGTTGATATTAGGATAACAGATTTGACCTTAAATCAGAAATTATATACAAGAGAAAAAATATATATACTGTATATCTAACTTTGCTTTATTTGCTAATCATCATTTTAAGCACTTAAAGATCTTTTATTTCAGTCTTTAAGGTGACACAGACTAAACAAATATAGAACAGACTAAACAAATAGAAGCGTTCCTCTGTAAAGATAATCATAAAAGGGTGATGTCAAGATTTTGTGATCAACCTTCATGTTCCATCTTGAAGAACTCCATCATGCTAAAATAATGCATATTTAAACTTCCTCAGATGAAGATAAGTCTCTAATAGGTTTATACACAGGGTATAACATAGCTATGTTATTGAACCTGTGAGGTTGATTATATATTCTTGAAAAGTCTTTGGAATTTATTTGAAATGCAGTTGCATGAGTGAATGTGGGGCAACAGTGAAGGACTACCTGGCCAGATTAATCTTTGAAATCTGATCTGAAATGGTTGAGCTGTGTACTCGTGAGAGAACATCCTAAGGCAGATGTTATAATAGGGTCAGTAGATACACACACTGCATCAGACGAAAGATTACCTTCTTAAAACAATTAGTTTTACACTGATGATGGTTCTAATTTTTTCTTGTTTGTTTGTATGTTTTTGCTCCTAATTCTAATCAGTATGTGTAATGTCCTTTTCTAAATATAGTTAAATACTGACACTTGACAAATTAAATGATTGTATGATCCTCATTCTAGTCTTTGTCTACATATGTGCTAAAAACGTTTTATTTGGTGTATTATTTTATAAATTCTATATACTAGATCAGTAAGGATTTTTGCAGTGTACACTGTCTGGCCAAAAAACAAGTAAAGTATTGCACTTTAATATTTTCTTCAACTGGCTTTAGCTTTGACTACAGCTTGCTTGCGAGTTGATGTGTAAAAATTATTCTTCATGCTCACAGAATCACTCTTTTCACAATTTGAGTCCTGAAATATGCCTGTGCCATCAGGGAAGGTGAAAAATGCATAAATGTGATAACCTGGTCATTCAGTACAGTCAGGTCGTCAGCTGACTTGATTTTATTACCACATAACGTTGCTGAGCCTAGACCTGAGAACCCGTTGCCACCGCAGATCACAACACTGCCGCCAGAGACTTGTACAGTGGCCTTGTTAGCCTTGTCCAGGCTTGTTTTGGCTAGACCTGAGCACCTAAAGCAACCTCAGTTTTTTACAGTGACCATGCATGAAGGATTTTCCCATTGCTCCAAAGTCTAATCTTTATGCTCTCAAACAGACTGAAGTCATTTTCTGATTAGTTGCTGAATGCATATGGAAATGCTCTAACTTTCACAATTAAACACAGCTATGATTTCTAATGTTCATTTATTATTATTATTATTATTATTATTATTATTATGATTTAACTTCAAGTGTTTAAGTGATTTCTGATTACAGTCATTCATCTTTTCAGTTCTATTTGATCCAAAAGGTTAATGGGTCAGCACTATCCTTGCAGGTTTAAAATAGCAACTTTTTTTGTTTGTTTCGGCCAGCCAGATAGTGCTGATTTAATAGTGCTGATACAGGTGAATGGACAAACAGAATGAATGCATTTATGCATTTTTGTACATTAAGTAAGGGATTTTCTATCAGCCCTGAGTAACAAGCAGCCGAATCACACTAATGTTTGTGGTTACCGTTTTGCTGGAACAAAAATCATGCTGGAACCTGACTAATCCACCGTCTGTTGCAGAGACAGACCTGGAGGATGACGGGGGTTCGGCGTTGATCTCCTTGGGCGAGTAGTCAAACAATTCCACAGTGGCAAAGCCCCGGGAATTGACGAGATCCGTCCGGAAATGCTGAAGACTCTGGGTGTTGAGGGACTGTCTTGGTTGACACGCCCCTTTAACATTGCGTTGAAGTCTGGGACAGTGCCTAAGGAGTGACAGACTGGGGTGGTGGTTCCCCTTTTTAAAAAGGCGCAGTGGTAAAGTGCTCGCCCTATCATGCGGAGATCGCTGGTTCGAACCCCGGGTGATGCTGTTTTCCTCTCACAGCTGGAGGCCTAGAGAGAGCTGATTGGCCGAGCTCTCTCAGGGGGGAGGGATAGAGGTACTTGCGCTCCCACATTAATCACGGCTCTACAGCCAATCAGGGGCGTCTGTGAGCTCGCGCACGCGGAAGG
>JAQMYJ010000023.1:35378456-35388608 GCA_030014305.1 Clarias laeviceps | reverse complement strand
GGTAGCCTTAATGTGGGAGCCCCCTAGTGACGGGGAGGAATTGGACACCACTAATATTGGGGAGAAAAAAAAAAAAAGGGGGGACCAGAGGGTGTGCGCCAACTACAGGGACATTAGACTATCCATTATGCAAGATGACGGCGCGGCAGAAGCACGCAGCGGCCGCTCCGGAGCCACAATGGTGCTACTTTGTTTACTTCGTGTCGTAGCGCGTTTATTTTACACAGTATATGGACATCGGCGCAACCGGTGTTTATATTTATGTCGCAGGACCGACTCAGGGCAGGAGAACACAGACGACAGAAGACACGACTTTGCATGGGGAAAAAAATGTGCTCTTTTATTTATTTATTTTTTCTTCTCGATCGGAACTCGAAAAGAAAAGAGAAACGGTACGGTCTCTGCCGTATTATCTTTCCGGGCAGAGTTTTGATGTCATGACGTACCAGGTGGGTCAGCCCCGGCTCTGTGGAGAACACATCCTGGAACTGGTCCAGTAGTTCGTTCAGATCCTGTCGTTGTGTGTTTATGTCTTCTCCATAATTTATCAGCCTCCTCTTTTTCTCTGTGGACGAAAAGACGGCAAGCGCTGAGACACACGTCATCGGTTCAATCCATTTTTTTTTTGTTATAGATTAACGTGATATATTTCAGTATGTTTTCTCTCACCCGGCTGCTTTAGGCGGTAGTTCACTGGTTCCGAATGTCAAACCACAGATTGAAGAGGAACAATGTGGATTTCGTCCTGGTTGTGGAACAGTGGACCAGCTTTTTCCTCTTGCAGGATTCCTGGTGGGGGCTTAGGAATATGCCCATCCAGTCTACATGTGTTTTGTGGATTTGGCATATGATCGGGTCCCTCTGGATTTTCTGTGGGAGGTACTACGGGAGTATGGGGTGAGGGTGTCACTTCTTAGGGCCATCCAATCCCTTTACGTCCAAAGTGACAGCTGTGTTTGGATTCTCAGCAGTAAGTCAGACTTGTTTCCAGTGAGTGTTGGCCTCCGCCAGGGCTGTGCCCTGTCACCAAGGCGCAGCCATGGAGGAGAAGGTATCCAGTTTGGTGGGCTAAGGATTGTATCGCTCCTTTTTCCTGATCATCAGTCTGTCATCATCAGTCTGTGACCTGCAACGCTTGCTGGATCGGTTTGGAGCTGAGTGTGAAATGGCAGGGTTGAGGATAAGCACCTCGAAATCTGTGGCCATGGTTCTCAGCAGGATGGATTGTCTACTCCAGGTAGGGAGCGGGTTGTTACCCCAAGTGATGGAGTTTAAGTATCTCGGGGTCTTGTTTGCGAGTGATGGAACATTGGAATGTGAGGTTGGCCAGAGAATCAGAGCAGCGGGGGCGGTAGTACCACACTGTTCTGACGAAACAATCTACCGGTCGATCTTCATTCCAACCCTCACCTATGGTCATGAGCGTTGGGTCATGACCGAAAGGACAAGATCGCGAATACAAGCAGCCGAAAAGTTTTTTTTCAGAAGGGTAGCTGGCTTTTCTCTTAGAGATAGGATGAGAAACTCAAGATTAGACTCAAGAGCCACTACTCCTTTGCGTGGAAAGGAGTCAGTTGAGGTCGTTCGGGCATCTAGTAAGGATGTCACCAGGATGCCTTCCTTGGGAGGTGTTCTCGTCACGACCAGGTGGAAGGAGACCACGGGGCAGACCAAGATGGAGAGGTTATATCTCCGCACTGGCCTCGGGATTCCCCAGTCAGTTAGCTGAGGTGGCTGGGGAAAGGGAAGTTTGGGGTTCCCTGCTGGAACTGCTACCCCCGTGACCCAACTTTGGATAAGCGATTGAAGATGGATGGATGGATGGATGGATGAAAAATCATGAAAATGCCTTCATGTATTGTGATCTTACAGTATATAGATATTCAATTTCTATAAAAATACAGTAAAATATGTATTAGTATTCACATTTATGTAAAATATTTATTATAATAAACCAAATTATATTGTATTGTTTTACATAGTTCTAGACTTATTATATAAATTACCTTCCAACACAACAAGAATTCTTAAAACTTAAAAACTAAAAGGTGTTTAAATAATGAATACTAAATGTGACTAGATTGAAGATATGTTCATTTTCCAAAGATTTTGTTTTTTGCAACATGTTGTCTTTAGAGGCATGACTTAGTTAATCTTGAAAATTATTCAGGAAAAAAAAATTGTAAGAAATCTTAAAACTAATGTGTAAACTTAATAGTCTTTATGACTCAGTACAATATGACCAGATCACATACAAAAACAGCTTATTGTTAATCTCTTGCTTTATTTTTGATTTGCAAAAAAGAAATAACAGATAAAACTGGCTGAGAAAATGTGTGTTCTGTGCCAGCAGAGGGCAACAAGAGTGCATGCTAGCTCTTTTAAACAATTAGTTACGAACTGTTTGCAAAAACATAATGACTACACAAAAGGATTTCAAATGACTCATGCACACAAACACACACAATTTTTTTTTTTACCATTTTGTATAAATCGTCATGATACTGGATGATAGAGGAATGACTGTCGTACGGTACACACATGATCTGTTATATAATAGAGAGGCAAGAACACTGGTATAGAATATCTTTATACTCTGCTTTAAGTTAATAAACACTTTAATATAAATTTCCGTCTTTAATTTTACTTCATAACCTGAGAATCTCGGAATTAGATGTCTTACGTTTTAAGAAAACATCCGAAAGAATCTTTGGTATGTTATTAATACCTACTTTGAGTACACACTAGATTTAGGCTCAGATTTTGCAACTATTAAAACAACTCGTCTTGTTTATCAAAAGAAAAGATTATAGTAGAAATCTTGACACTATGTCAGTACTACTAATGTTTCCCTTAAAGAATTTGCAGTTGTGCACTACATATCATTTTGGACACTCAAAAAAACAAAAAACAAAAAAAAAATGCAGCAATACTGCCATCTGCTGGCTGTAAACATATTATACTGAATATTCCTTAGGATTCTTTACACAAGTAAGTGTCGTTCTTAAAAATTACACTAGCTTAATTATGACCTATATAGCATATAGGACTGCATAATACAAGAGTTACTTTACAAAACTGTAAAGTATGCGTCATACAAAATGTGTTGTGCCATCAAGCTCAGCATGAAGCAATAAGTAGAAAAGATCAATGTGCTTCTGTAAATACAAAATAGAGCACAAAGTAACAGAAAGATAGAGATTGGTAGAGAGAGAGAGAGAGAGAGAAATGCACAGTAGTGTTTTTGTAGAACACACTAAAAGAATGAAAAGTGTCCGAAGCAGTTCTGGAAGCCCAGCATTTCCATTTCCTCTTTGTCTAAACACCACATCTAGGCTATTTTGGCGAAAGAGGAGGAGACTGACATCCATTACTGTGTGTAAAAAGGCCGCTCAGCTTAGCGTGAAGATTGTTCCAGACCTGGCCCATCTACATGGAGATAAAAGACAAGATCATGAGATGAATGCCATATGAGAACTTGACTGGCATTTTATAGAAGTCCTGAGGAAAATTCACAAATTTTCGGGGTATTTCACATTTCTTGCACAATATTTAAAAGGTGTTTTGTAAATGAAGAAATATGACTATTAATAGAACACCACATTAATAAATCAAAACTATAGTCTGCTTATATCTTTATAGATAGTAGAGGTCTCATGGTGTGTGCGCAATTTACTTCAGGGAAATTGTAACTGCCAGTTAACTACATCTAGACAACAGATTCACTCTTCGATCCATTTAAGTGGCAGTAACATTTAAAGAAATCTCCTTAACAGAAGAAAAAAAAAAACATGCACAACTTGTAGCCATGTTGAACTTTCTGTTCCAGTTTGTTTTCCCATCTATAATGTCCACTAGATTTTGGAGTCCAGTGGGGTTGAGATCAGAGATCATTAAAAAAAATCTTTGAGAATTATGGTCCATCTTCTATTTATCGAATTTTCAATTTTTTATTTTTTTTTCAATCCAAGTTCGGGTTTCCTCTATAGTAACTTAATGTTTTAATGCCAAGATGTCATCAGCAAGCAAGGAAGTTAAAATGCAGTAGCATCCGATTTGGTTGTTCCGTCACGAACTGCTCATAACTTGCAGTTTAGTGGTTTGCAGTATCCTCTTTAACCCTGCAGCTTTGTTGTAGGACGTAGTGGTGTAAAAGTAAAAAGAATATGAGGAGGTTTATGAGCAAACATGGTTCGGTTTCACTTGGATGTCTTTAAAGCAGAACAAACACTCTTACAGATGACTCCTCTTTGATTACGTTAGCAGACTTCCTCTTTATACAGTATAAATGTATAGTACAAACAGTGCACACACTATTCTGAGCTCACATATACACACATGTACATAGTACATGGCTATCACGATATGTTCAATGTAATGATATACTGCAAATATAAGGGCATATCTGGTCCTGAAGGGTAATATCGATGTTGCACTAATCTTGTTGATGGTCCAAGCATTGATTCAAGTAGATAAGGGTAACGTATGTGTCATGAGAGGTTTAGGGTCTTATTGAGATATTGCAAGTGCTATTTAAAGGCAGACTGTATGGGTTAGTCCCACAAATGGGGTGAACATAGACCTACAATTATGGAGGACATAGTTGTACAATTAAAAAAATAAAAAAATCAAGGTGAAGAGTAGAATAGAAGGGGGTCTGTTTTGTTTTTTAGTTCTCTCATGTTACAGAGATCCCAATAGATTTTGACAAGAGTATTCCTGACGTCAAGCACTAATGGTCTCATGTTCATCCCAAAGGTGTCCATTTCGTCCCAGATGGGTCATCCTAACAGTATTCAGTGTGGTTGAAGTCAGGGCGCTCTGTGGGAGTTCATTCATTCCAACCTTCGTAAACCATGTGTTCAACGAGCTCACATTGTTGTAATGGTACAGATTTTCACCTCTTCGTTTCAGTGCTGGGAAATAAACATCATACAGCATACTAAGGCATTCTAGGCAATCATCTGCACTCAACATTGTGGCAAAAGTTTTAGGGAAGACCCACATGATCACGTATCCACATATAGTGTCGATCCTTGAAGAGTACAAGTGGTGACCATTTATAGCTTGTGGTACAGTATGTCACCATGGAAGTTGTGTATCCAGTGGAGAAGGAGGTTTTGCCTTTAACATGACAGAGAAGCTACACCATCACAACATCATTCCATTAAAGAGATTCATATCAAAGTGAAACAGGGAATACAGGACGTCTGGTCTTGTGGGCTTAGATCAAGCTGTGAGTTATGTGAGTCAGATTACAGAAGTTAAGTGCAGACAATGAGGTGTGGTTTAGTGCTGAATGGCGAGATTTCCTAGGCATTGCAATGATTGTAGACATTTTCAACTTAGTGTGTACAGAGGCAACAAGGATGGATTGCAGAAGGAATGTTCCAAGGTATAAGCGTGGGGTTAAGCACCTTTGCCCAGATGGGATTTGGGGCCTTGTTTGTCTTGCGCTTCCTGTCAGTGAATGAAGTAGAGACCATTGGCCTTGAGGTGATGAAGGCTCCCAGCAGTACCTTACATTCATCTTAGCAGTTAAGGGGATCAAACTGTGCATTAAATATTTAGAATTTCTGGAAAGGAGGAAAAGTCCTTTATTACTTTGTGGATTTTGGAAGTCTCTCTTTATACTTAATATTGAATAAGAAAATCTTTATAAGCTTTATAAGGAGTTCATAGATTTCAGGAATGTTTAGTGCGGTTATTAAAAAGCTTTATGTTTTTAGTTTAGATTAGATCTGATATGATATTAACAGACATACTGTACAAGCATGTTCAAGTTAAACTTGGACTTGTAATGAAATCTCTTGTAAGTAAAGGTGTAAAACAAACTTTTTACAAAAGTTGAATGATGATGATTACTGGCCGAGGTGGCTCGGATCACAGTGCGGTCGTTCATGTGAACTTTTAGCGAGTGGAATGCCTGATGCTTGAAAAAAAATCGACAAATAACTTGTCGCCAACTTGCAGAAGAGATGCATCTGTCTGTGGGAACTGTCACACTCACTCACTCCAATCCATTTCCACATGTTGGCACCATTAAATGAGTTGCTATGGAGGTCAGCATTTGAGAGGCGGGCACTATGATCAGGGTTCCAGCTTACTGAGAAAACTTTCGACCTTGATGGTATCCAAGCAGTAGTGAAACATTGGGATATGTTAATTAGCATAGCAGGGGATTACATAGAGATTTAAAGGGAGTGTTTACTCCCATAATTGTGTTCTGTTACTAAAGTCATTTTTAATTGAAGCATTTTTCAAAAAGATAAAAGTGAGATCCAGTGTAAGGTTAAATTAGTGTTTTAATTTAAGGTATAATCATGAAAATCATCATGCAGTGTCACAATCATCATCATGCAAAGTCCTAATGCACATTTAGTGCAGGTCAAAAATAGGTGCCATGGGATTCTGGGGGGAAATTAACAACAAAAAAAAAAAAACCCCAGACAGGTGGAACAACTGTTTATGCGAATTTTGGATGAGGAAGTGAATTGCTTTCATACTTATAATGTTGTTTTATGGCTGGCAGTCACTTCCTTTTTTACAAAGTAACCACTTTTTTTTTTTAATTTTTTTTTTTAACACAGTTCCCCTCTTTTTTCTCAGTCTAACACCATTGTGTAACTTGCATATATTCAACAATTCTCACCTCTCTGTGACTCTGCACTTGTGAATTGACGAAGGCCCCTAGGATGTGTGACGTAATGGGGAGGTAGGCGAAGATCAGCTGGCTTTCCTGATGCGCACAGAACAGTGAAAAGTAATTTCGTAGCTCCATAGTCTGGATTGCGTTCTCCTGCTGTAGAAAGAAAGTCACAGAGATATTGCATGCTGAATGATGACCAGGCTTGAAAATCAGCGTTCCCGGCTTTAACAGAACCACTCAGTCAGTCAGAACACAATAACAGTAGTTTTAAACCTTAAGCTGCTTGCCAGATTAGAGCATATAGAGCAAGTGTACATCATTGCGTATTTTTACCTTCCTCTGGGTTAGTTTCTTCTTCTTGACTAGAGGAAACCAAAATTCCCCCAGCACTCTAGAGAGGAAATTACTGTCTAGTACTGTACATAAGCCTCTCTTAAACTACTCTGAAGGTTGTTTCATTTAAAGGGATGACCCACATGTTGAACGTGGTATCCTAATAACCCTATTACTTACATTAAGTTTTTAAAACTTAATTGTAACCTATAATATAAGCCAAGACTTATTTTCTCTATTACAAGCCTGATAACATCATCAATGAAGTCTTTAACCAGCAGTGTTGGGGGTTTTCATTGACTTCCTGCTTGAGCTGCAAACTTCATAAAATGAGTCATAGTTAAAAGCAACAGCTAAAAATAACTGGGGAAATGTTAAATCAAGAATTTAGCAAATGTAATTAAGAGTTGCCAGAATCCTATTCAAAACAAGAAAAGAAAAAAAAAAAAAAAAAGACCTTTAAAAAGTGGTTTGCTATGTTGTTACAAGATCACGATGCAGAGTCGGATTTTATGTCAGTTGTAGAATTACTTCCGACACTGGTATAGTGCAAGTCTTGCCTAGTCATAATTAATAGGTGACTCAAAAATGGTAGTGACTCATCCATAGAGCCTGGTAGGGGCAAATGGTAATCCCCATAAAGTCCATAGGTCCCACTTGGTTTGCTCACCTTACAACACAGATGTTTCACAATTCAAGAGTATTCTCCTATGTTGTACCGAACCCTACAATATAACTAGAGAGGTACATTTTCTGAAGAAAATATCAGTGAAACCCCCATATGTCTATAGCCTTGTTTACACTGCAGGTCTCGATGCCCAATTCTGATTTCTTGCCTATATCTGATTTTTTTTGACCGTCTGTCTGCACGCTTTTCCTATTGCGATGTTATCATTCCATACGCGCTTCCACCGGAGAATAACATTGTCATTAAACCGCGAAGAAGTCACAGTTTTAATGACGTGCAGAACACAATACCTCATGAAATCCCATCTGCCTGTTTACACGACAATCACATTAGCACATATCTGATTTATTTCCACATATGAAGGAGGCCTGAAACCGATCTCGAAATATCGGAATGCATGCATTTTTTCCTGTTTACATGGACATAGAACATATCCGACATGTGTCACATATGAGCAAAAAATCGGAATTGGGTCACATTTAACTGACAGTGTAAACGTAGCTTATGACAATGTGATCCACACACAGGTTCAGGTTCAAAGTTCCTATGGAAGTTTCCATAGCAGGGAATGCAACTGTGAGCATTTGCCCATTATGTACATCAATGGGGAAAATTCGGGCAGCTCTTGCGCCCCATTGTAAATGTGGTAAACTTGAGATTTCTACCAAATTCGCACTCTGCGCTTCAATCTTCAATTTTTTTTTCCCCTCCATGCTCAGCAAATAATGTGCTCCTACCACCAAAGACACTATCTGCCAATGTGTGAATGGTTTAGAGCACACTCTTATAATCTGTAGGATTATAAATAAGGGGGCCACATTTTACCACCTCAAATGCAAGCATATATAAATAATAAAAAAACAAACAAATTGGAGTTAGTGTGGTGATGAATTGCATGAATTGCAACATAATAGAATCTTGATACTGAATTGTGATCGTCAACTGACTTAACAGACAAGTTTACTAAATAGTGGCCTACAGCATAAGTCGAATAAAATATCCTCTTCTCATTTAGTTTGAGAAGACATAATTTTTTTATGTCATTCTGCACCACCAAAATCAACAAGCCACTAATGAACAATGGTCACTGTATGTTTGAATTTAATGCTCAGTTCCTGAATATTTTTTTTTTTTTACCTAGAAATGCACTCAAATTGCTTTTTTCCTCCCCCCAAAGTACTACAAAAATTGCATTAAGCATTTAGGATTTAGCATTAAGACCCTTTAATTAGTGTTCTGTTGAAGCACCTTGGCATTGAAGAATATGAAGTTAGGCATGCATGTAATAGGGGAATTTCTCCCATTCCTCCACTGCAGACCCATATTTTTTTCTCTCCAATAGATTTGTGTTTTGACAGTGTGACTGAGGCAGTTTAGAACACTTTCAAAAGCCATCTGGGTGTCAAAAGCCAACTGTGAGTGTTTTGATTCACTGTTGTGCTAGAAGGTGAACCGTTACTCCAAACTGTGGTCATGTCCATCGTTGAACAGGTTTTCCTCAGTGAGATTTTTGGGGACTCCCAGCCCCTGCTGCCGAAGAACATCTTCAGAACATGATGATGCCACGATAGTGGTTAAGTGTGTGATGAATAAAACTGCCCAGGTGATGAACGGTGCATGGTTTTCTTTAGGTCCATTACATTACATTCAGGGGGGAAAAGTTTAATCCTTTCCTTTTGGCAAACTTTAAGTACACTCTATCATAAAGGCTCAGTTGGTGGAGTGCTGTAGAGATGGTTTGGCCTTCTGGTAGGTTTTTGTCAAGTGAAAGGGAAAATCATGAAAATACACTATATGGACAAAAGTATTTGGCCGAACCTGTTAGTTACTGAATCAAGCTGTTTCAATCAGGCCCTTGTCGCTTGTGTAGGGCAATCTTAATACTTTAGCTTACCAAGACATCTTGGACAAAGATATGCTTCCAACTTTGTGGCAACAGTTTTCCATTTGGTTAGCACAAAGCAAGGATTATAAAGATGGTTTGATGAGTTCGGTGTGGAAGAACTTGATTGGCCCTAACACAGAGCTCTGACCTCAACCCCATCAAGCACCTTTGGGATGAACTGGAAAGAAGATTGTGAGCCAGGCCTTCTCGTCCAACACCAGTGCCTGACCTCATAAATGCTCTACAGAGGGAATTGGCATGAATTCCCACAGAAACACTCCAAAATCTTGTGGACAGCCTTCCAAGAAGACTGCAAACTGTTATAGCTGCAAAAGGGAGACCGACTCCATATTGAAGTATACGCATTTGGATGCAATGTCATTGCAGGTTTGGCCAAATACGTTTGTTCATATAGTGTATTTTCTTATTTTTTATATATTTACAGAAAAAGTAAAAGCCTGTTTATTGCAGAAACAATTACAAAACACTAAAGGGATCTAAACTGATCACTCAGGTTTGCTGACGGTGAGGTGATTGGTTGCTTTACATCTCAGGGAGCCCTCATGTCTGTGTTTCCTTCTGGCTCTCCCTTTTAGT
>JAQMYJ010000023.1:35362616-35374900 GCA_030014305.1 Clarias laeviceps | reverse complement strand
ATTGCATTCAGTTTTTATTCACAATTTGTTTAGTGTCCCAACTTTTTTGGAATCCGGTTTGTATATATATATATATAAAATGTTCAACAATCTAGTATACATCAAGTGCCTTGATTTGAGCAATTGATGTACTTTAAACTTTTACATTGCCTATGGATCTTCTGAGCCACCATGTCTATCTATTATAAACCCTGGTCAATAGTTCACATGTACTCTGCTAATGCATTTTCCTGAAAATGACATGCAATGAGTGAATCTGAGAACACCAAACACTTAAAAATACCTATGAATTAAGTCCATAAATAAATATGTAGCAACCATTTTTTTTTTTTTCAATTCTGTTCAATTGAATAGAGGCAAAGATCAAAAATTTATCAAATCAATAGAGGCTCTGTGTAAATTTTATTATATATTCATGTTCAAAAAAGGGGTAGCGTTGTTTCTACAGTATTAAACATCTATATGACAAATAATGTGTCATTTCTACAATATTACACAACTTCTGCGAGGTCAAAGAAATGTTACAAGGCCATCATACTGTAATGATTGGTTATCATAGTAACAAGCCCTAGGATTAGACATTGATAAACGCCTGTAATAATTCTTCTGGTGCAACTCTGTGATTTTATTTTTTTATCTTATAAAAGTCAGTGTGTGTTCTTCCTCTTATCGTAAAAACAAGAACAAAGACCAAACAATCTTTTTTCTCCCCCAACACAAAATCTACAGTAGTCTGAGTGTTTTAGTCCTGTCTAGGTCAACAGATGTGATTTTGCAGTCAGATGCTCCCTCTTTTCTAGAAAAAAAACATCTAACTGACTGCTGCTATTTAGAGTATTCACCTAACATGTGCATCAGTGATACACACTTCCATAACTGGGAATTTAGAAGATGGTTATAATCTAATCATGCAATAAATGAATGAGCAGTTAATGTATATAATTGATCTGATCAAGTGTCAAATATCTGGGGTCATGGATTAAACAATTAAAAGACTGTTCATTCTGTTAAGTTTTATTTAATATGAGATCAAAGAGACACTAATTCCATCCACATAGGGCATTTGGGATGTCCAGGACCATAAATCGAAAGGACCCTCAGTAGTAGAGAGCCATAAGAACAGAAAATGCGACAACAAAAACATAATATAAATTTATAAGTTTTCTAACTTATTAAAAGGATATTATTATAAAAAGTTTTTAATCTATTTAGTTTTATAATAAAAAAAAAAAAAAGGAAGACTTTGACCTGAAGTGATACAAATTGCTACAATCAGCTAAATAAATATACCCATTAAAACATTCAATATGGCATCCTTTCTACAAACATAACTTAATATTTGAATGGAATTTGTATTTCAAATCCAATGTACTGAAAAACAAAATCAATACAGCAATTGTGCAATGGGTCTACACATATGGTCAGCTTCATCAAGATCGGTCTTTGTCCAAATATCTTATGGACCTGACTGTATAGAGTGTGCAGAGTACAGTTATAATGTAGCAATGCTGTGTGTTTAGTATCAACAGAAAATAAGGCATATGAAAAGAAAGATTCCTACCGAGCCATTGAATGTCAGAAATATTTTAACAAGCTCGTCCTCCGAGAAAAAGGGATGTCTTGCTACAAGGTTCAAAAATCTGCTCAAACCACGCCGGCGTCCTTCGATGAACTCTCTCTCTGACATCGACTTTAATACTGTAGTGAACAGAGAAGGACAAATGTTATTTAAGCTTAATAAGTATGAATTAATGAGATAAGTATAATCAAGCCATCGCCAAACCACAGTGTGCGGATATTGTGCTGGCAGAAGCCTGACTTCAGCTGCAACTAATAATGACGTTATATTACAATTTTATACACAGGTTTCACTAAAAGTTTTTGATCTTTTGAAAGCATAGAATGCACATCACATCATCATACCTCCTTTAAGTGCTCTTTTGGGTGGTAGAGCAGGCACCATTCTGTAGGCATACCTCTGTAGCAAAAGCTCATGGAAGACATCAAAGTCGCTGTAGCGCCGATAGACGGAAATTTTAAAGCGCTGAAAAAAACAAAACAAAAAAAAAAAAGGTAAATCCTGATAAGCCTGATCATAATGTTAAACCTGCTAATAGAGTTAAAGAAGTGTCTCTGACCCCATGATGGAGCATTTTGTCTCAGATGATGGTAACATAGGACCACCTTTGGTCACGGGAACAGCCTAATTTCTTAGGCTGAGGTAAAAAAAAATGTTTCTTGGAGATTCTGGTTGAAATGTTTCCACCAACGTAACTGGTGTAGATTTGTAAGCGGCACATCCCTGACAGAAATCTCCAATCATATTGTATTCCAAAGCTTTTCTATTGGATTATGATCTGGTACCTGGTATCTACGGATGCGGTTCATGATCATGCTGGAAGTAGCCACTAGAAGATAAGGAAGGTATGGCTATAACATGATGCGTGTTGTCAGCAAATAAGACTGAATGCCAAAGTCAATTTTAAAATCGATGCACCAAGTTTGCCAAAAAACAACACAAAATTAGACACCCATCAGACACTAAGCAGGTTTTGTCAACAGGTTCATCCAAATTCTGACTCCACCATCTACACGTTGTGGTAGACTTTGAGATTCAGCAGATCAGGAGATGTTGTTTTTCATTATTGTGGCCATTGTTGGTGAGCTCATACTCATGATATCCACATACTCAGGATTCTACTTCTGTCAGCCAAGGACTGGAACATGGGATTTTATTTTTGTTGCAGCACATCCACCTCAAGGTTTTACAAATTGGACATTCTGAGATGCTTTCTCCTCACCATGGCTGTGATTTGAGTCACTATAAGCCCCAATCACACAGCCGGCAAAAGCACCAATATTACAGAAATGGAAAATGTTTTTTTTCATCCTCACTCCATTTCTCCTTTCACCATTGCCCAATTTACTCACTATTATATTAAATCCACCTCTTTTTTTAAATGCTCAAGAATTAGAGATACCCCTGATTGGGTAATGAGTTTGGAACTTAAGCTCTGGCTTTTTCAAGCTCCCTTTATTTTTTAAGAAAGCATTTTGGTCTTAGGTTGGTGATTAGCTTGAATATTGTTTGTTACTTCTGCATTGTTTATTGTTTTGGAGGAGTAGTTTTAATTATTTCTATCTATACCCACTATGTTAACTCGTATAATAAGTCCTCAGACACGAATACTAACTGAGCAAAGCAGAGGACCATAATAGAAATAAATGTCTAAAATGTTAAAATAACTCGTAGTTTATGAAAACAGTCAGCAAAAATCATATCAAATCAGACGATAAAGGACATAATGTGGTGAGAGATTTTTATCTTACATTCTGTGTGTGTGTGAGTGAGCAAAGAGAGTGAAGACAGCCAGAAAGGCAGACTACATTTAGAAATATAATCACTGTAATCACTGTCCCTACAGATTGCATGGCACACTGCATAATGTGGTTTTGTGTTTTATTCTGTAAAGAAAGAAATCAGAGTAGTTGGGGCCATGAGGACGAATCAGTTTAATCAGACATGAAAAATGGAGGAACACCAGAGACAGGGTGAGTGAATGCAACAGACACTTTTAATCCAATGGCACAAGGAGAAGAACGAGCTCCATTCGCCTGTGTACAAAGTTGGTCTTATGCGTACATGCTGTTATTAACAATAGACCTCCTAATCATAGGCTTGTTTGTCTGTTCTGTTTGAATATGTCTGATTACTTTTCTAGGTTCATATTTTTTTTCACAAAAGTATTTCTACAGTAAGTTAACCATAAGCTTTGGATATGTATGTGTATATAACATCTCTTTACACATGTTTATGTATTATAGATAACCCTTATTGCTTTCTTATGCTTCTTGTGCAGCATTAGAAAAATGTGATCGTATAGTGACTTTGACCACAGTGTTTTTTTTTTTTTTATACGAGTTTTAATTTGATTAAATTCAATACAGTTAAATGTTCATTGTCTGATTTGTCAAGGACAGCTGTATTTCTTACAGGTATAAAAGTAAGAAAAAATAATAAAAGTATATAATATACATTGAAATGCTGTGTAACTTGTGTTGTTGATTTTTTTTAAAGTCATGTCTCATATAAAGCTTTTTGCCGGAAATGCATATTATATTATGTTATGTTATATTTTTAAGAAATTAGTCAATTTATTTTATTAGTTGATCTATTTAATTCGTTTATGTAAATGGCTCAAAAAGTGTGAATCAATTCAAATAATTGATGACTGAATTAATCAACAAAAGACTGATTAAATTGGATGGTCAATTATACAGCAGAGCTTTGGATACTGCAGATATCTATAGGGGATATGGGGTTTTTACACAGAGTTTACACAAAATGGTGTGAATAACAAAAAAAAACATCCATTGAGCAGCAGGTTTTCGAGTGATCAGGATCACTGTGTTAATTTAACCACCGTTAGTTCAGGAACCTAAACTGGACAGTGAAAAAATCTGGTTTGAATAATCTTGATTTCTGGTATGAAATGCAGGTGTAATTGTTAGAAATGTGCATCAAAAGCATGAATCCATAGACCCAACCTGTCTTGTGCAGGAAAGTTGATATTCAATATTTTTTAAACTTCCAATTATGTAATTATGGTCCAATGTCCAGTGTTGGTGCTTGACTAGGTTAGCACAAAATGGCCTCTCCGGAAATGGTCATTCCCACACCTTACCAAGAACCCATGCCATGTGCTTGGAATGATCGACTATTTGAAGGAGTCGAGGTTTAATATTTAAAGCTTTAGGTTGATGATCTAAACGGAATCTGGTTTTCAAGCCAGAGCACAGCCAAGCTGCAATGTTGGGCCCTTTTAGCGAGGCCCCTAAATCTTTCTGCACCTTATTACACAACAGACCCTGCACTCTGACCCCAACTTCCTAACCTCCCAAGCTAAAATATGTGAAGTAATATGTGAAAATGTATTCTTCTGATCAGGCATGGTCTGCATGACTATTACTGCCAAGTGTCTGGAAAAAAAAAATGAGAAAAGTATGCGAGCTGAATTTATAATGTCAAATTCTCTAAGATGTTTGTTCTTTTAATATTCTGTGTACTTGACAGGCACTGACTCCTGAACACCTGACTCTCATTAGCACTGTGTGACTGGCATACAAGTAGAAAAGCTAAAAATAAATTCAAGCAGATCACTTTTTGGAATGCTGTGCGTGAGTATTTTTCAGTCTACTTTACATATGAATATTTTCTCCCAAAATGTTAAAATCTAAGGTGCTCTGTAGCTCTCATAACAATTTATACTAAGGCTCCAATAACCAAAAAAAATAACAAAAAAAAAACACCCTGAATATACACATTGAATATACAAAATTATACAAATGGTGCAAATGTTCCTGCACCTTCTCTTGGATGAAAGGAGGTCAAAAGGTTTTTTGATTTGGGTAGAAGGAATCTATGACGATGCTGTGTGCATATGCGTTAGTTTTATTCTTCAAACAAAAAATTCTTAAAACGTCTGCAGCAATCAAATGTTTTACTGCGGCTAAGAGTCTCATCACCGTACTCTGCTTATCAGTCCCGGTTTGAATTGAATATCCCTTGCAGTTCAGCTTGTGCTATTTCCACAACACTTAAAAAAAAAAAAAAAAAAAAAAAATTGTGTGAGATTTTTATTCACTTGTTACTTGTCTTCTGTAACCTCAGCCACTTAAGTACACTCTGTAATTGTGCAAACTTCGTTTGGTATAAACCAGCAACAGTTGTCTATTAACCTGTCTGTCAAACAACCGTGTCTCTTTTTTCATTTGCTGCACCCCCCCAAAAAAAAAAAAAAAATTTTTTTTTTTTTTTTTTTTAGAAGTCCCAATTTAATTTTAATTGCATGCATATTTGTGAAACGTCTTTCGAATCTCCTCTTACCTCGCTGGTGATCTGATACTCCACATGTTTAAGGAACAGCCCTTTCTTCTCAGGGATGAGCTCCACCTTTATGGTGTCTTTGCCCAGCAGGTTAGCCAAAAACAGAGACATGAAAAGGGGGTTCTCGGGAACTGGTTGCAATCTTAAGGCCTGTAGCTCCTTTGGGTCTCCCAGCTGGGGTTTAGGGAAGTCTGTTTAAAACAAAACAAACAAAAAAAAAACTTCTCTATGTAACTCATTAAGAGGGACAAAGTTCAACTGTCAGAAATAACTTCGTAATATAGCAACTAGCAAGTAGTAATAAAGATCAAAGGCTTTTTGGAAAAAAAAAAAAACACAAAATGGGAAGACAAGATAAGGAAAGTACCTTTGGTCATTTACAAGCATCAAGTCAGGCTTGTCATGTGTCTTCAAAAAGTCTGACAACTCGAGACCACGAGACTAAATTTCGTCCTAAACTAGTGTCATCTAGAATGACTGAATGCTTTACTTCCTTAAACAACTTGGGACATTAAAGAGATTTCAAACTTAAAATTGGTCGCCGAGTACTTATTCTTTCTGATAATGGACAGGAAGTTTTGCACCATATAAACTTAATATATATATTATATTAACATCCAAAAATGTTAATATAAGATGTGTGATCATATAAATTAATTGGATCCAGGTTGGTGTTATTAGGTGAGTTGACGGAATTCGGACAACCTGGCCAAATAACCAAAACACGTTGCTGGTCTTGACAAAAATTTTTATTCATCACAGATCGTGAGATGTTGTAGCTACTCTGTAGATAAATCACATCGCAAGTTATTCATGAATGCATCATAACATATGCTAACGCATACCAAATTCATAAGTACATGTGATCTCACATGGTCAAACAACCAAGAACCATTAGGAATCAACATTTTGAATTTGCACACTTTCTCAATCAGTTCAGAAATGTTGGAAAGAACCCAGAACCAAAAGCTGGCATGTTCTATAAACATGAAATAAATGTCCCATATTTGCACTAAAATACGGTACTGTGCAAAAGTCTTAAGCTACACCTTATTTCCTCAGATTAAATTTAATTAGGCCATGAAGATTAAATTAAATAAATGGAAACACTTTGCAAATGTAACAGCCTCAGCAACCACCTCACATCCTGCCTACTCTGTTCCAATCACTCAGCATCGTCCGGTATGCTAATCACCAACCAGATCGTCTGTCATCATCAGCACCCGTCTCTCAATTTACAATTTACAAGCATTCTCCTGGATCACTTTAATAATGCCAAACTGGCTCCCAGTAGGCATTACACCCTTCACGTGGTATTACCAGTAAGCACTAATTGTGCGTTTTAGCAGCGTCAGTCACGAACGATTTATGAATACGGCTCAATGCTAAGGCCTGGGTGGTATTAAGCTCTACTTATGAGAGAGAAAGTAACATGAGACATCAGGTTCTCTTCATGCAGCAGAACTCCCACAGGAACAGCACCTGAAACAACACCATTCCACCAATCTTTCGAAAAAATAGAAGCTTAAGGTTGCTGGGACAAGAACGAGTCAAAAAGATTCAAAACATTTCCTGTCTTAAAAAACCAAAAGGAAGTGAAATGTTCTAAGAATGAACGGAGAAAAAGCTAACTGTGGAATGAAAATAGTATTGAATAGGGAGCATCCAAGTGTAGATTCTCACCAAAAAAAAAAAAAATCTCAGAATTCAACAGGAAGGGGTGAGAACACAAAGGGAAGCAAAAACACACAAAAATGCTGACGTGGCTGGTTTTTCAAGACTGGAACAGAGTCCGGATAAAACTCTGCTGTCTGGAAATTAGTTAGAAATACACGTCTGTAGACTTGTTGCAGAAATACCTGATATGAGGGCTGACTTGCAGAAACTCTGCTCCTAGACAGTTAATAAGAAGCTAGAAAATCACATGACATGTCATATGGAGCATTCTGGTAGGTGATTGAGATTATTGTCCTGTTAATATCACTAGGTTACTATTGCGGAGATAAAATTGTGCTTACCCTGTATGCAGTTCTCCAAGAGTTTGGGGCTTGGCTGCTTGCCTTGTTGGGCGAGGGCGATGAGTGCCAGGGCTTTATAAAGAGAAACCTTACTCAGAAATCCATCTCCATTATTTACATGCTCTGCTATCTGGAGAAAAACAGACCACATATGTATGTTTTAGAGATTAGAAAATAAAAATTAATTAATTTTAAAAAATCACGATTCTTTTGTGTGCCTATTCATGTATCGCCATTTTGACTCCAAAATCAAAATTTTAATGATTTATTACTAATTCTAACTGATTTCTAATGGAGTTGCACAGATACAGTAGATCAACCAGAGACCAGAATTGCCTTGATCACCCATTATCGATCACACTGGACATAACCAATTAAATGCTGAGTGCATAAACTTCTAAGCAGTGCAACAAAAATGCAATTTTATCAAAACTTGTGCATAAAGTTAAGGTATAAAACTTCCGAGCTATGACCATTTTTTTTTTAAAGTTCAAGGTCTTAAAATGGTCACATTGGAAAAAAAAAAAAATATTAAATTGGGATACAGTATTTATAAAATTGTGATGGTTACAGAATCGCAATATTAATCAAATCGGCACATAGGTTTTGTGATAATATCTCATTTGGTGGTGACTGTGGATTCCCATCCCTATTCTACAATGTGACAAATTGTACGCCTAGAAGTGCTGTTATACGCTATAGAATCTCAGAACCAGAACATGAGCAGAATTGATGAGCTGTATAACAAACCTCGTTCTGTATGGTGACTGACAGGTCAGTCCTGTTGAGGAGTCTTCGGAACACATCGGTTAACACCCGTTCATCCGTTCTACTAGTGAGAGCCTGGTGCACTTCTCTGTAATACAGAGGGACTGATCCTGCAGATGGGAAAGTTATAAATGTCTTAAATGTGTAAATAATTCTGAATACATGTTATACACATATCTTTAAGCCTACAAAAATTATACTTTGGGTAATATTTTGCTGGTAGCTTGCCTCACGAAACTGAATTTTTAGCAGGTTATGTGGACTTAATTTTCCCCTTTTCCCCATGTAAACACCACATTCATAAATGTAAATTCTTTTTAACTGTTTCCAATTAGCAAATCACCTGAAATGTATGCAATGTCTAAAAGCATTCAGATACAGGTCAGTGGCTTTAAGTATTGTTTACATCAACCCCTCGGAATGGGGGAAAAATAAATGTAATCTCAATGGTTTTGCCTGGCGTAGGGGCGTTGGTGCCAGACATGATAGTTTGAGGTCAGGAAACTGCTGACCTCCTGGGATTCTCACACACAGCAGTCTCTAGAGTACTAAGAATGGTGCAATAAAGAAATAACATGCAGTGAGAAGCAGTTCTGTGAACAGAAGAGCTCTGTTTCTGGGAGAGGTCGAAAGATAATAGTCAGACTAGAGTAACTCAGATAACAATTTTGTGCACTTGTGGTGAACAGAAAAGCATATTAGAATGGACAAATGTCAAGAACCAGAGGGTCACAGTGGGGTCCACTTCTGTCACCCAAGAACAGAAAGCTAAGCCTCCAGGAAAATGGGCACATGCTCATCAAAACTAGACAGTGGAAAAACATAGCCTGATCTAATAAATCCCAAATTCTGCTGAGGTACACAGATGGTATGGCCAGAATTCAGCACCAACCTGACTTGGGTTAACTGCACAGGCTAGTGAAGGTGGTGTAATGGCATGGGGAATGTTTTCCTGGCACATATTGGGTATGTTAATACCAAAGAATTAGGGCTTAAATGCTACAACCTGTTTAAGTATTGTTGCTGACCATGTGCATACCTTCAAGACTACAACTGACCCATTTTCTTACGGCTACTTCCAGCATAATAACGCATCATGGCACAAAGCAAATGTCGTTTCGATCTAGTTTCATGATCATGACAATAAGTTGTATCTGAACCCAGATGAACTCCTTTGGGATGTGGTGGATTTACAGTGATTTACAGTATGAAAGCACTCCTGAAAAAAAATCTGCAGGAACTGACTGATGCAATCTCATCGACATGAACCAGTATCTCAATGGAACATTTCCAACATTTCCTGTGGAATCCATGTCATGAAGAATCCAGGTTGTTTTGGGGACAAAGGCAGGTTCTAGCCAAAATTCGCAGCGATAATAACTTCTCGTTGTTGGTGTTTCGGCTGCTCCGAACTGGGGGGGTTTCCAAAGCGGGCCATCTGGTCCACACACAACTTGGCACAGGTTTTATGCAAGATGTCCTTCCTGATTCGACCCTCCTGGGCTTGGGACCGTCACTGCATTCAGTGATGGCTGGGGTTTGGCCATTGGGTAGGAATCAAACCTTTTCCACATGGCAGGTGGGAAACCCATCACTGAGCCACTGTTCATAAAATGTTGATTGAATTGTACCTTAATATTTCTGAATCAGATGATGAATCATTTAAATGTTTAACTAAATATTCACATGAGCATTTGCATAGCCAGGGGAAAAAAATACACAATCATCAAAACATATATACATATGCATTTGTATACACATAGCACAATAAAGAATAAAACTAACGCATATGCACACAGCATCGTCAGAGATTCCTTCTACCCAAATCACAAACCTTTTGACCTCCTTCCATCCAAGAGAAGGTGCAGGAACATTTGCACCATTTGTATAATTGTGTACATTCGATATATATATATATATATATATATATATATATATACACACACACACACTGTATGTACATGCATATATCCTGCCAACTGTTATGGACATGACCTGCTATATTTTTGCACATGGAGAACATGCAAACTTCATGCACACAGACTCAGAGACGGGAATTGAACTCAGACCCATGAGGTGCAAAGCAATACTGCTAACCACTAATCCACGTATCAACTATACACACACACACACACACACACTGTACATAACTCTATGTACAGTACATCAATACCTGATGTACTGTATATGCACTACTTTTTGCAGGTGTCGTAGATGCTTAAATGCATTTCGTCGCTGAGTACCTGTACTATGCAATGACAATAAAGCAGTGTACTGTGTACTGTACTATGCAATGGCTACTTACCTACATACTGTAAAAGCAGTCACCGGCATTTTTATCTGTGTATTGAGATTTTTATCTCTCCAACAGCTACTAAGAATAAGATTCTTACAAATATCTAGTTTGTCTGGTTTGTATTCAAACTTGCACGTGTGATCGCCAGTGCTTTATTTTCGTTAAGAATAAGAACGTTGTTGCTCCGGCGTCCTTTTAAACGGTCCAGTTACGCAACATGCGCGCGCGCTCGAGCTCCCGTTGACGCTCGCGTGGCCACGAAAGGCGGGGGGGGGGAAAGTGCCACGGCTTCTCTCGCGCCTAGCGCATGATCATCAATGCACAATACCAGGGTAATGCGTGCACGCGAAATAACATAGATCACACAGAGGAAACATTGTATCTAACTTTAATTAAACAAAAATAAATAAACAGGATAAGGGTCTACAGTATCTGCAGCTTTCCCCGCCAGCTGTCTCTCCGAGCTATTTGCAAACACACACACACACAGTTCAGCTTCTAACAGCAAAATGACGACTTTTTAGACATCCTGAACTGAAGTAGAGAATGGCACCGACCAAAAAAAAAAAAACAGCTAAATGTTCACCGAAAGTTATTCAAGTGACAATAATTACCTTCATTGAGCTCCCCTTCCATGGCTCAAACTGTCATGTGAGTAGAACGGCACCTCCATGTGATTTCCTGCGAAAAAGCAAGGAGGGGGGAAAAAAGTGATTTAGTGAGTGTGACCGTGTGAGAGGGTGGAGTCTAACGCCTACAGGAAAACAGAGCTCACGCTTCATCATGGGTCTGTCTCAAATCGAGTCACTTTTTCATGACTAGCAGTAAACAGCCTCCTGCAGGTCGGCCTGCAGAAATTATTAGACTGAACATAACGAGCCGAAGTTAAAGAGTTTGCAGAAATAGTTAAACGGTTAAAGCTTCAAATTAAGCTGGTTAGCTTTAAATGCAGTCATTTTATTTCAGGTTGAAGCCCACATACATGTTTGCTTATCCTTCTATTCTGCAGAACTCTCTACCTTACTTCCCAGCTAACATTTGGACATTTGATGACCATTGAAATGATGACCCTCTGATACATCCCATCATGGTTGAAAAATAGTTCCAAAATGAAAGTTGAACGGCTGTTGTAAACGGTCATCAATAGTCCAAATATTCAGTTTAGCTTTTTTAATTAATATCTATTGGTTCAGGGCCGTGGTTCTCAAAGTGTGGGGCGCGCCACTAGTGGGGAATAAAGACATGACAGGTGGGGCGCAATGAAGGGGAGGAAATTAGTGGAAATTTTTAGGAAAGTACCTATTCTAATTCATGT
>JAQMYJ010000023.1:35331792-35348968 GCA_030014305.1 Clarias laeviceps | reverse complement strand
TGGATTTTTACAACATTATTGTTGAAATACACAGTCCTGAAAAAGGGACGTTTCTTTTTTTGCTGAGTATATATATTGAATGTAATATAAATAAAGTCTTTTATGAAAAAAAATCTCTCTCTCTCTTTTCAGAACAAACTTACATTATAATCATTGAAATGGTCAGGAAGTGACAGTGTGATCAAACAGTTGTGCAGATGTGTTACATGAATAAAAAAAATCTAAATTATAGTGAAATATTAGCCAAATAAAGTATTTATTTAGCAGATCGAGAAAAATAAATAATTTAAATTATATATTGTATCATGATTCATTTTTTAGAACAGCTTACATGCACTTACACAATATTTTTTATTAATTACATTTTTGAAAGTATGCAAGCATTCTGTAGTCTTTTTCCAAAATTTTCTGTACTACATAAATTCATGATATTGTAAGAACTTCTCCTCTCCCTGATTTAATTGGAGGAATTTAAGTTCCGTTCTAAAGGAAAGTTGTGCAGTCTTATCCAGGAACATTCTTGACTTTATTATTGAGTAAATATTTAATTTGTTTACAATTTAACTTCTGGGAAACATTTCCTCTAAGTATACCAGTTTCTTTAACATTTTAAACTGTGTCTAAAAACAGTTTTCAAGAATTTCCCAGAATCCCTACTTTAAATTAGTTTTTCTCTCTCCCCACACTGTACAGTAACTATTTAGAACTTTATATCCTTTTCACCTGATCACTGTGTGCTGGCTGTTTCATCATTATTCCACATGAAAAGAGATTTTGTAGAGATCTGTAGCTTCTAATAAATGTCTTCGCCTACATTTACGTCTACATACATCGCTTTCCTGAGAGCGAAGAAAGGACCAAAGTGTCAGAGGGCAAAGACCATCAGCATCAGCTACATGCCATCAAGTGAGTAGAGGAGCTCGCTATACAGAAAAGCTAAAGAGATCTCTCTCGTCAGATCATACAGTAGCCTTACGGAGTTAAGTGATTTTTTTAAACTTTGACTGGCAAACTGTTATGCTTCCCAGTTCTGTTTAATGTTCGTGTATTTTTATGAAAAGCCTTATCCTGATAGTTCTGATAGCTCTGCTCTGTTTTCAGAGAGCTCTGATCTGTTTCTTGATATCTTTGATAATTATGTCAGACCTGTCCTGTGCCTTGAGAGCTCTATTCCATCTCCTGATAACTCTGCTAGTTCTGATAGCTATGTCCTCTGGTCAGAAGGCACTTTTTATTCTCCTGATAGCCTGGAAAGTCTCAATTTGCTTTCTAAGCCATGCCCTGCCTGAGCCACACCCTGCACTGCATGAGCTACAGCCTGCACCGCATGAGCCACGGTCAGCCCTGTCTCAGCCAAATACTGCACACTCCCCATCTAGCCCACCAGCTGGACTTCACAGTGGTGCTCTGCTCCCACTACCTGGCTGGGACACATGTTCGAAATTCAAAAACTTTATTTTCTCTTTCACATAAGTTCAAGGATTTCATGCTCAGTCCGCTGCTTGAGGTCGAGGATGTCATGCTTGTCCCACCATCAGGGGTTTTTGGACATTGTGTTTGCTCTGCCTTCTGGGTTCAAGGACATTGTATTTGCTCAGCTGCCTAGATTCAAGTTCCAGCTCTATTCCTATACAAAGTTTCAAGCAATTAAGTTTTTCTTAATTTTCTGTTGATTCTTTAAAGCTTCTTTGTGACAATGACCATTGGTAAAAGTGCAACTCACAATCGGTTTGTCTGACAAAACATTTTGATGGGAAGGTTCTGGACCACGTTTGGGCTTCCCAGAGTACGCTGCACCACACTCTTGTGTCTGTCAAACTGGTGATGAAGACATGCAGATAGAGGACCCAAAAGTCGTCTCATAAATACTCTCCTTAGTGCAGAAGACCTCAGAGTAACAAAAGGTCCAAGAAGTTTCTTAGATCAATAATGTTAAAAAATCCAGGTCCGCATGTCTCCCCACAATTCATTATTGCAAATCCGAAATCCACTCAAGCCTCCATGTGCAAACATGAAGAAAATGGCAATCGTGAACTCTAAAGGCACACAACATTGATCAAAATCACTTACTCTGCTTATGCTTCCACGTTGCGAGTCTGAAGTCTGAATAAAGAGGTTAATTGCAAAATCCAAAGGCACAAAGCAATGATCAAAGTCACTTACTCCACACGCGCTTCCGGGTTTCAAGTTATCCAACAGAGAGTAGGAGCTGACAGCGTGCTTATATAGCTAGACATTGAAGGAAATGAATCAAATGAGAGTGATTAGCGTGGGAACCAGACAGTGGGGAGAGAGCTGAAAAACCTGGACCGGAGAATCAAAGAAAGATCACATGGTAGAAGTACTGGACTGATCAAGCTGGAGCATGACAGTGTCCCCCAATTGTTCTCAGCTAAGTCTGGATTAGTCTGTGCATAGCCACATATTTGAGACTATTTACATAACATGACGTACAGGTTTTTTTTATCCACGATTTGAGTCCTAGTAACAAAAAGATGCTGCTTACGTGAGAGGAACTGATTTTATTTAATTCAGTTCCGGATATTGTCAGAATCTATGATAGATCCTTTCACGCTATGGGAGCTCTGGACGCAGAGGGTCTCGGGGTGCAGCATACTCGGCCATGTTGGGTAAACCAGACAGAACACAGCAGCTCAGAGCACTGCGGAACACAGCTATGCCCTCTACTTCATACCATTCAGCAGTTTCCCCATTATAATACTCCACATTATTGGCAGTGCTAAAGCCATGATGGCCTCCAACAACAAAAAGGAGATCGTCCAGCACCTCGATGCCAAAATTGCTGCGCCGGGTAATCATCTCTGGAACATTTCCCCATGAATCGATCTGAGGATTATACTTCTCTGCAGTTCTCAAAATATTTACACCATCAAATCCCCCGACAGCATAAACCTGTCCTCTGTAGGTAACCACGCCTAAACCACTTCTTCTGCTGGTCATCCGAGGGAGGAGAGTCCACTGATCCATCAGAGAATTGTAATACTCCGCCGTGAATGAACAGCCATTCCCGTCAAATCCTCCACATATGAACACTTTGCCATTAAGTACTGTAGCACTTGCGTCGCTCCTACGTTCATGCATCGGTGCTATCATGCTCCACTGATTGTCCTCAGGATTGTATCGCTCAGCTGTATTAAGCCGTTCTGTGCCATCAAATCCTCCCATTGCGTAAATATAGTTGTCCAGTGCACACACACTCACATAACACCGGCAGCAGTGCATGGGGCCCGCCTCAGCCCAGGTTCTGGTGATAGGGTCAAATCTATGCATGCTGTTGATGTAATTCCTGCCCTCATATCCTCCCATGCAGTACACAAAGCCGTTAAGGTACACCACCCCCTGATAGGCTCGTGGACTCTCACCACAGCATGTCACATTAACCCAGCAATCTGCTCGAGGATCATATGCCTCTATGGCGTTGGTGGGACCTTCGTGGCTCCAGCCACCAATGGCCAGCAGAATGGCACTGGGTAGACGGGGCAAAGTAAGAACAGAGCTGAAAGATTTGTCCGTGTTTAGGTCATACATATTCAGCAGGACACTGTAGATGATCCGTCTACAAGCTGTGTCATTAGCCACTAAATTGTTGTTCCTTACGTTGTCCATAATGTAGTCGTAGGGCAGTAGACCCATACGCACCCTGGCCAGTAACAGTCCAATGTGCGTTTTTCGCTCCAGGGGTGCATGTTCAATCCACAATATGATGGCCTCAAACACTAAATTCTCCTGTTTCACATTTAGCTCATTTTTCTCCATGATCTCACAAAGCTCTTCAACAGTGAGGTTCAGGAATTCCTCAGAGCCACGGAGTACCTGCTCAAAGTGGTGCAATATGAACTGCAATGCCTGCTGCTCTAACTTCATGCAGAAACAGAAGCGAGCAAAACGCCAAATTCCAATGCAGTTCTCCTGGCACACCTGAGCTTTCAGGAACATGGAGCACTTGTTCACCAGGTCACTCATCGCCAGATAATCAGCAGTGATAAGCAGCTCATGCACATTTTCCTCTGTGATGTTAACCCGCTGTATGTATGCATACTCCATGATCAACTCCATTATCTCTGAGGAGATACCAGGGATGATATACTGAACTTTATCTGGAGGATGACATCCATGGGTGAAGAGAGCTCTGAAATAGGGGCTGCAGCCACACAGGATGATCTTGTGTGCATGGAACACGACACTGTTGACTTTGAAAAGAACATCACACAGCTCCCTCTCTAAACGCAGCTCATTGAAGAAGTTGCAGGCCATCGTGCCATTCTTCCTCTCCATTCCTCTTCTTTTTGCTCATTTGTCTCCTGTTTAGTGCATCTATGGAGGTCTGTAAGTTGTCTGTGAGTGACTGAAAGTAGAGCTTCAGCGTCTGTGTGTTGAGTTTGGCACCTATGACCTCATAATGTTCTATGACCTCAAAATGTTCTGATTCTAAATTCTGTCTCCATGGAAGTATAGATTAAAGGACAGCAGGTGAGAAAGTATTAAATAAGCAAACTAAGAATTGGACAAAGCAAACTTAATAGCACTCTGCTTAGTAGGTAAGAACCCAATGGGACTTTGTGGGGAATACCATGAAAGTGAGACTGTCAAGCATGTACTGCTTTTTTGCGGGAAATTTATGCAGGAGAGGCTAGATAGGATAGCACAACTCCAAGATCTAGGTGGAGTAGAAGGCAATGTTGGATGTCTTTTAGAATAGGGAGTAACTAATCATGGAAGGAAACATTGTTTCTTTTTTTTGTTGAGAAAAACTATTTTTAAATTGTCTTTAACCCTATGGAGTCTGAGGGCTTTCTGTAGACCTGCACTGAGTCAGGGCTCTTCTACTCTTTGTGTAAATCTCAAATATTTGGCAACATAGTAGCTAATGCATTTTTACTTATTTACATAGACCACAAATTGAGATTTCATAATAAGGGTGATGTAAATATGTCAGAACCATGTGCATCTTAAACTTATGACAAAATTCACATATTAAGGAAATGCAGTTTTGAACTCAGGCAGAAAAACCTCAAAAAAGTTAATTGTCAGGTATTAGAATACCTGAAGTGTTGTCAAGAAAATGAGTTTGAAGGTGTGGACTAGAGCTACTTTGACTGATAAAAAATTAATTTAGAGGTTTTAGGAATTCTACAGTTAGGCAAAAGAAGACATTGGGAATGTGGATACTCTACTAAAAAGAGGGAGCCCACTCGAAATGACCCGAAAAGACAAAACAAAGATACATTAATAAGGATAAAAAACATCCCCATGTGACAAAAAATATTTGAATGGATAATTAGAACTGGCTAAAACATTGAAAAAGTAGGATGCCCATGGCAGGACACCACAAAGGAAGCCGCTGGTTACTAAGAAGAACATTGCTGCACACCTGAAGGCACATTGACAGTCCACAGTGGTATTGGCAAAATGTTTTATGCACTGATGAAACTAAGATTTAACTATTTGGAAAGAACACACAGCACTACACCTGACATAAAAATGACATTGCATATAATCATGAAAACATCATCGCAACTGTTAAGAATGGTGCAAGAAACATAATGATTTGGGCCTACTTTGCTGCATTAGGGCCTGGCCAGCTTGAAGTCATTGATGGGAAAATGAATTCCCAAGCATATCAAAAAAATCTTTAGGATAATGGGATAATATCTGTATGTCGAATGAAACTCTTTAGAACCTGGGTGAGCCATTATGGAATTTAACAATGTTATACAGAGCCCTAAAGAATTGATATTGAAATCATACCACCCCAGACTGTACTTTCTCTATTCACTATTATTATTATTATTATTATTATTATTATTATTATTATTATTAGTAGTAGTATTATTATTAGTAGTAGTATTAGTAATGCTGTGATTATTATTATTATTATTATTATTATCTTAGTTTTTTGCTTTCTTCTTCAGTAGTTTTCCTAGTGTTACTTTGTCACTTTTTGTTTGCACAGTTAAATGCGTGTAGATATTTTTTATCTATTTATTTATGTTGTTATTTTGTGACTTGATTTTAAGCTTTGGGAACATGAGTGTATACAGGAACTGTCATACATTACACATAATGTGTGTATTTAGTTGGATTTTCTCTTAATCAAGTGTATTATCTCCTGAATGTTCTCATTAATATAATTAGTGATGCACTATTTTGTGTATGATTAAACCAAATGCAGATATTTTCTTTGTCCTCTTAGAATATACAGAAACTGAGCCATGCAAGGTGAGGTGTGTGATTAGTGTTAGACAAAATGCCTGGACATGAGCAGTGGGGGCATCAAGTGCTTTTACGTGCAAAACCAATGCCCCTATCTCTTGAATCTCACTCCAAGCTTTTTTCAAAAGTTGGGAGCTATGCCACAAATTTTATGAATAAAATTTTATGGTAAATTTGTCTTCAGAATGAACAAAATTTACAGAAATGATCAAACCGCAGATATTTGAAATTAAAAAAATTCTATTGTGCATCAGAATTTAACATGTAATATATCTTTTAATCGTGTTTAATCATTATTATTTTCCTTAAAATATTACATTGTTAATTTTGTCATTACTTCCATCTACATTTAATATGAGAATGTTTGGCTGCCAAATGCTGCTGAACAATTAAGGAGGTGATATCAATGCTTAAGAACCGATAACAACTCGAAAACAGCACTTACTGTAAGAAACTATACTAACGCATTACCTAGCCATTAATGAAAAATTTTGTTGGAAGGCACCAGCCGAAATTTTAGAGCATGCTCCAATTTTCCTCCCAACACTAACGATAACAACACAATTGTAATATTGTGGAGGTCCAGCACTGCAGATGGTCCAAGTTTCAGCCAAATGCATCTTCACGTCAAGTCAAGTAGGCTTTAATTGTCATTTCAACTATACACAGTTCAGTACACATTGAAACGAAACAACGTTACTCCACAACCAAGATGCAACATACAATATAAATGAACAACATAAACTAACAAAACAAATACCAGCTAGTAAATATTGTGCAAAAAAACAGTTGCAGGTTGGTGTGTGATGGTGTGCATCTGTGCGTGTGTGTGTGTTCTAGTCCAGTCCCATTGTATTGAGGCAGTGCTGTGGTGCTGAAGGTGCTGTTTCTGATCTGCAATGTCTGAGGTCCGGTCAGAAAGTTCAGGATCCAGTTACAGAGGCAGGTGATGATGGTATTAAATGCTGAACTGAAGTATAAACAGTATTTGAATGTAGGTATCCTGGTTGTCTTGGTGTGTAAGGGCCAGATGTAGTCTGGAGGAGATGATGTTCTCCATGGAACAGTTAGGGTGATACGCTAACTCCATCTGGTCCAACGAGGGGGGCAGCAGGATCTTAATGTGTCTTATGACAAGCCACTCAAATCACTTCATTATGATAAGTGTGAGTGCAACAGGATGGTAGTCATTGAGACAGGACACAGAAGACATCTTCGGCACATGGACGATGGTGGTGGCCTTGAAGCAGAGGTGCTGAAGATTTTAGTAGGAAATCTTCAACTATTGTTCTGATCTGCCAGCTGTTCAGCACATTCTGCTAGGGATATTGTCTGGTTTACTGTCAGCTTTACATGGTTTGACTCTGTGTAGAGCTTTCCTCACATCAGCTGTGATGAGACACAGCACCTGGTCATTGGAAGGTGGGGGGGGGGGGTTATTTTGCACTTCAAACTGAGCATACAAGCTGTTTAGTGCATCTGGAAGGGAGATGTCACTGTCCCAGGCAGGTGATGATGTCCTGTAGTTGGTGATGGCTTGTATGCCCTGCCACATGCTCCGTGTGTCACTGCCCAACAGCATGTGGCCCAAGACAGTTTGCCTCTTGCTGTTCTTAGGACCACCTTGTCTCATGCTCTGAAGGCGGAGTCTCAATCTCAGGGGGAAGGAGGGGTAAAGGAAGTTGACACGTTTAAACTGACAAGAATTATTAGAAGTCAGATATGGGAAATGAAAAATGCATGCGTGTTAAGAGATATGAGCTTGCAGGTGGAAAGGGCAAAAAATGGCAAGTGGCCAGAGAGTTAAGTGGTCAGCGTTGTAAGAGTGTGGAAAAAAGTAACTGACGGAAAATATGAAGGTAGAGAATAATGTGGTAAAGAGTGTAAAAGCAAATGACAAGAGGAGTAGAGAAAAAGGAGCCAGAAACTATAATAGATTTTTTTTGTTGACTATATGCTACCAAACACAATATCTATGGGATATATGAGGGGTAGTGTTGCAGCGGATTAGAGCAGGAGAAAAAGTGTCATATAACGAGGCAGTTATACTTGCAGAATGAGAAAAAGTAATTAAGGAAGGTGGAATTGGGAAGGTGAAGATCAGGGCAAAAGAACAAGATGAGGAGGTGTGGAAAGAGAAGAGGAAAATGTTTGTATTGCAGGAGCAAAATAGGAAGAAAGTAAAAAAGAGTTCAGGATACAGTCTATAGTCAAGAGTTGACATGCACAGGTGGTTGATCCTCCAGTGGAATGCACAAAAGCTCATAGCTAATGGACAACACTAAAGAACTTTATATTCAATTGGAGCAGAAAACCAGATGTCATATGCATTCAGGAAACCTGGTTAAAGCCTGATTTGGATTAGTTTATTTGGCTATAAGGAAATAGAAGAAATAGGAAACATTTATTAAACAAGGAGTCCCTGATAAAACAATAGGTTTGGGAAATGAACAAGCTTTTCCCCTTGTGTAAAGCTGCTTTGGGACAATGCCAATTGTTAAAAGCGCTATACAAATAAAATTGAATTGAATTGAACAAGAGTATATGATAGTAAAAGTGCGGGCTGGGAAAGAGACATATTGGCTGTAAATTATTATAACCCATGCAATAGACTGGAGTTAAGGAAGCTTTAGGAAGTCGAAGAACAAAACAGTAGCGATTTGATATGCTGTGGGGATTTAAATGGGCAAATGGTCAGTTAAAATAAGAATTGTTAAAAAAGAAAAGTTTAGTAATTTAACTTTTTATAATTAATAAATAAAAATATAAGTATTAGATCAAAACTATGAAGTCTGATTTAATTGCTACCATTAAACATTTTTATCTATTTTATGTTTTGCTGGAGAAATTTATTTTAGGCAGAGATGTCTGCTCTGTCTTGTTAATTCATCTTAAAAACCCCTATTTGCCACCAACGAAACTAGTTTGATAACTTCACACCTACATGAATCACCTGACATGAATCCCATTGAGGTGGTGTGGCATGCTCTGAAGGACTATATTCGACAAGGATATAGAAAATAAGAATCTCAAGAATAGGAATCTTTCCCCGAGAAAATTACTTGTCATGTGAATCCACGCGAAGCACTTCAGGCTTTTTTATAATAGTAATCTAAAATAAAATAGTACATCTAAAACCATCAGGCTTTTTTGTGATCTGAGTATATTATGACTGATCCCCCAGAAATGCAACAAAACCCAAACATATACTTGCTAAATAAACAGTTTCATATTCATGTCATGATCATTTGAATAAACCAAAAAACGTTTGTATTTGTCAGGGTTAACCCCTAGAATGCGCCTTGCGCCCAGAGACTCTTTTGTGTTTTTTTGTGTTTTCATTAAGGTTGGAACTACATGTCCCAGGATGCACCTCGGTCAGGTGATGGGAGCTCTCACCTGAGCCGAGGTGACTCATTAGTTGATTTATTATAAATAGCCTGTTTAAGTTGAGCTTGTTGTCCATCATTTGTTATGGTTGTCATTGTGTTTTTGCTTATCGTTGTAGTAGTTATATTAAAGTTTTTTTGTTTCAGTTTTGCTTTAATATAACAATAAAGAGAACATCTTTGCCGTCATCTCTGCCTCTGCATTTATGCCACGCCGACACAAGTTCCCCGTACGTGACAGTATTTTATTTTAATTGCCAAAACGTCTGCTTTTACAGAGGTCTGCACACCTGCAGATGATCAGTTAATAAAGGTCTGATGTTTAAAAGCACCTGGCTGCAACTTACCCTCTTAAATCCCTTGGAGGCATTAAGGTAGCTCTCAGCATTGCCCACAGTAAAAAAGTTACATGATGTTATTCATTTGAAGTTGTATTTGCCTAATACGGAGACCCACCATGATTAGATCATTTTTATTATGCTCTTACACAAAAACACACAGAATAAAAAAAATAATAATTACATAGAGTATGACTGTATATAGTATATATTAGTGTACATTTTATACAGTGATCAATGCCTGGACAGCATAAATGTATGTGTAATCTGAATGAGAATTTTTGGAGTTAGATAAAAGTGTTGTCTTGGGGGATAATTCATCATGCAAGCTCTTTTTTGAGGCCTAGTAATAGTTTATGCTACATAATTTTGTCTTTAAAAGCAGCTTGCTTATCTCTCAAGACAACACTAGTCAGGAGCTCCTGATGTGCTTGAAATGAATGACCGTGTACCAAACTGCAAAATGCAATTACTGTTGTTGCAGGTTTAACCTGACTCCAAAATTCCATTGGATTGCTGTTGCTGGACAATCTAAAAGAGTGAAAGAAAGTTACAACAAATCAAAATATAACCCAATATCAGACCTGTCATCAAATGGATCAGATAATGTACTATATAAATAAAGGTTGATAAGTGAACGGCATAATATGCAATGTGTATATGTTGTTCTTGCCTTCCTCTTGTGTCTATTTTTAGTAAGCATTATAGTTGCAACTATCTCTATATACTATATCTGTGTTCCTTTTTGCTGTTGTTTTGTTGTTAATTTTACTCCACTACAATTCAGAGAATATTATAGTCTTACTCCACTATATTTATTTTACAGACTTAGTTGTGTGTTAGTTTTTGTTCATTAGTGCATTTGTGCATCTACTGAGTCAAAGTTAGACATCCCTCCTGTTTCTCACGAATAACATCCTAAACCTTTTACCTTAGTATGAAAGAGTTATACTACGTACCTTGTATGAAATCTGATCTCCATCTCTCCAAGCTGCTTCATTATGACCTTTGGCAATTTTTGCCATAGCTCCTCAATTACCAGCTGCTAAACCTCTGTAGTTTTTCACACGCTATGTCCAAAGCTGATAGTTCTGTTCTAGCATCATAGTCATGATACTGAAGCAGTGAGTTGGTATCTATTTCTTCTTATTCAGTGTCCACTGGACACCTGGTCTACCTGCAGGCAGAAAGCACTTGTTTCAGGCAAACAATACAGGCACAGCTCCCACTTTCAATTGTCAATGTCAATCTACATACCAGTGTTGCCCTCTTTTTTTTTTTTGTCTATTGAAACAGATTCTCATATCCCACATTAGGTACCCATACTTCCCATGGTACGGAGCATTGCAGGACACAGCAAAAATCACTACTAGAATGGGTACTTAATTTGTCTTAAATTATCATCTATCTATAGCAAAATAAAAATGGTTTATTGTAACCATATCTGCAGAAGGACCAGTCTCATACAGCAAAACTTTGTAGCAGGACGAAAGGTGATTTCTTTCTCTCAGCCATTCCATTTTATTGACAAATATCTCTGCTAACATCATCTATGGCCCATTCAAGGAACTGATTCTTTCTGACCCAGACCAGATGTCTTCACCTTATCATTTGGTAGCAATTACAATCGTTTTGTTTCTATTCTGTCTTCGGCCTTGTCTTTCTACAATCCATCATAGATACTATCTATCTATCTACAGTGCATCCGGAAAGTATTCAAAACGCATCACTTTTTCCACATTTTGTTATCCCACAGCCTTATTCTAAAATGGATTAAAAAAAGTTTTTTCTCAGAATTCTACACACAACACCCCATAATGACAACATGAAAAAAGTTTACTTGAGATTTTTGCAAATTTATTAAAAATAAAAAAATTTAGTAAGCACATGTACATAAGTATTCACAGCATTTGCAAAATTGAGCTCAGGCATCCATCCATCCATGTGAAATGACAAGCTAATTACCCCAAACTGTTGTTCGTGGATTCTTCGACTAAGCGAAAGTAATGTTGCCCAGTTTGGTTACATGACATTTGATATAAACCCTATTAAGTTTCAATGTCAGGAACTGTAAAGGATTTCTCTTGCTCTGGGAATTCTGGGTATTCTAGGGGTGTTTATAGAGGAGGTCTCGGGGTGCAGCATACTCAGCCATGTTGGGTAAACCAGACAGCACACAGCAGCTCAGAGCTCTGCGGAATATACGCATGTCTTCCACTTTGTACCATTCAGCAGTTCCCTCATCATAATACTCCACATTATTGGTGGTGGTAAAGTGGTTTCCTCCAACAACGAACAGGAGATCATCAAGAACCTCAATGCCGAAGTTGCTGCGTTGGTCCATCATGTCTGGAACATGCGTCCATAAGTCAGTCTGTGGATTATATGCCTCTGCACTTCTCAGGTGATTTGCACCATCGAACCCCCCGATGGCATAAACTTGTCCGCCATAAGCAACCACACCAACTCCAGTCCTTCTGCTGGCCATGCGGGGGAGGAGAGTCCACTGGTCTGTCTTAGTATTGTAATACTCTCCTGTAAATGAATATTGATTACCATCAAATCCTCCACATATGAACACTTTACTATTTAGTACTGTAGCGCCTGCACCGCTCCTGCGTTCTTGCATTGGTGCTATCATACTCCATTGATTGTTCTTAGGATCATATCGCTCAACTGTGTTAAGCCGGTCAGTGCCATCAAATCCTCCCATTGCATAGATATAGCCATCCAGCACACACACGCTCAGGGAACACCGGTGAGAGTGCATCGGGCCCACCTCAGCCCAGGTTCTGGTGATGGGGTCGAACCGCCGCACGCTATTGGTGTAATTCATGCCATCAAATCCTCCCATGCAGTACACAAAGCCATTAAGATACACCGCTCCCTGGTAGGCTCGTGGACTCTCACTGCTACATGTCACATCAACCCAGCGCTCTGCTCGTGGATCATATGCCTCTATGGCATTGGTGAAACCTTCAAGACTCCAGCCACCGATGGCCAGCAGAACAGCACTGGGCAGGCGGGGCTGAGCAAGATCAGAGCTACGAAATTTGTCTGTGTTCTGTTTGTCAAAGATCTGTCTACACAAAGTGTTGTCTGCCACTAAATTGTTCTTCTTTACAATGTCCATAATGTAGTCAGATGGCAGTAGCCCCATCCGCACCCTTGTCAGTAACAATCCAATGTGTGATTTTCGCTCCAGGGGCACATGTTCAATCCATAGTATGATGGCCTCAAAAACCAATTTCTCCTGCTTAACATTCAGCTCATTTTTGTCCATGATCTCACAAAGTTCTTCAACTGAGAGGTTCAAGAACTCCTCAGAGGCACGCAGCACCTTCTCAAAGTGGTGGAGAATGAACTGGAAGGCTTGCTGCTCCAACCTCATGCAGAAATAGAACCGAGCAAAGCGCCAAATTCCAATGCAGTTCTCCTGACACAGCTGAGCCTTCAGGAACATTGAGCACTCATTCACCAGTCCACTTATTGCCAGATAATCAGCAGCAATAAGCAGGTCATGCACATTTTCCTCTTTAATGTTAACTCGCTGTACATACACATACTCCATGATCAACTCCATTATCTCTGAGGAGACACCAGGGATGGTGTACTGAAATTTATCCGGAGGATAACAGCCGTGGGTGAAGAGAACCCTAAAGTAAGGGCTGCAGCCACACAGGATGATCTTATGTCCGTGGAACTCAGCATCATTTACTTTGAAGAGAACGTCACACAGATTATTTTCCAAACGCAGCTCATTGAAGATGTTGCAGGCCATTGTCTCCTTCCTCCTCTCCATTCTCTTCTTTCTGCTCACTTGTCCCCTGTTTTATTTGTGCAAGTCTCTAAAGCATATGTGTAAGAGTGATCAAAAGTAGAGCTTCCTCTGTGTCTTGAGTATAGCTTCTATGACCTCATAATGTTCTATGACCTCATAATGTTCTGATTCTGAATTCTGATTCCGTAAACATCATTTGAGGACAAGCTCAAGGATGACAAAAAAGGTTTTGGTGGATGGAAATAAGATTGCAGTAACAACCAGTGATCAAAAGTCGTGCTAAGGTGACTAGTTTCAGTATTTTAGTAGTTTTCAGTATTTTGACAAGAGATGATCATCTTATATAATGCTTATCCTATACAGGGTTGCAGATGCCAGGATCTTGAGACACTCAGATCATCAGGCGGGGTACACTCTGGACAAAGTTTCAATCCATTGCAGGGCACATACACATTATGGGCCTTTTGGAATGCAATTACCCTAATCTGCTAATCGACTACCCAGAGAAAACCCACTGTGAATGGAGAGAACATGAAAATGCCCCAGACACAGACCCGAAGTGTGAATTAAACAATTTATATACATTTAATTAAATTCTGTGAAATTCAGATAGATTTTTTTAAGTCAAAATTCAAGCTTGTAAATTCAAGCACTACAATTCAGTACTGAATATTCGGGACACCGAGGAAAAGCAGTTGAACCTGAACAGAATGCATCTGGCCTCTGGTCAGTCAGGTAAACAAATGTTAGTCACATGACCCAGGAAGGGTCAAGCTAGAATGATTACACACACCTGCAGGAGGAAGTGCTTCACTGTGACGGCGGATGGCAGTGACCTGGTAAGTTCATACACCTGCATTGTGTCATACTTAATATATACTAGATGTGCCAGTGACTTCATTCACATGGAACTTAATTCATAAGCGTGTTTTGTACAGTAAATCTGTTGAATTTTGGAATGAACCAAAATTTTTAAATGTTACCTTGAAGTGCGGGGAATAAAGCTGTGAGAGCACGCTTATTAAGGATATTTCAACTGCACAATCATGATCGTGTATTAAGAACTGTACAGTGCCTGTTGAATTTTGGGATGAACTGTTGAATTTTGGGATGAACTAATTAATTACAGACTGCGATGAAACCAAGCCTATAAATTACTTCAAGCTCGGCCAAATACCCTATTGAAATTTGTTCAGTAGTTTTTACGTGATGCGAGCACAAACACAGACATACAAAAATTCCAAAAAACATCTTGATGTGTTCTATTACTTATCTTATGTTTCCCAAAATTATTTTTTATGTATGTACAGAAATGCCATCTTTACAGTTTTATTATATGTATAGATTGCCAGATATTCTAGTAATCTTATTATAAAATTATTTAGACAAATTTTAATTAAAGTTAAGCTAGCTACCATGAGACTCAGACTGATGTTTGTTACACACACACACACACACACACACACACCTATACACACACACGAGAGAGAGAGAGAGAGAGAGAGATACACAGTGGTGGCCAAAAGTATTAGAACAGCATGTGCCATGTATTAGTTCTCCATGTGCACAAAACAGGGGATGTTACTCATTAGTTTGAGTCTGGCAGAAGAGTCTGGCTCCTTTAGTTAATTAAAAGAACAAATAAGTGGCAGGTCTTTTACTTTCTGAAGCCAAGGTGTTCACTTCTACACACACTGCCTAGAACACAGGAATTCTCAGGTGAACTGTGAACTTCTGTGGCAAATTTGTGTCTTCAGGTTCCTACACATCCTGCCAAATCTTCCCTACTTTTTAATTACTGGAAAGGTAACGGAAAGTGCAAATGCAAAAGGTCATAAATATTGTCTGGCAAAAATGGAGAATCTGATGCTAAAGTGCCTACAACTTTTTATACTACTTTGTTTTAAAAGGAACCTCAGCATTGAGGAAGTATATTTTAATTATTTCATCTTTACATCATCAATAATCAAAAGGTTATGGAGAGATGTTTGGGCAGATGCAATGCCCTCTACTACCTCGAAGAAGATGGTTTCTTCTTTGCACCTAAGACAAAACAACAAAAACAGGCCCATTATGCTGTCACTTCATCTTACTACAAATTAAGTGTAGCATGGAATATGTTGTTACACCAGATTATGCATTTTATTTATTTAATTTAACTTTATTTTCTTCTCTGTGTATTAGTGTTATAGGGACTGTTATTTTGAAAAGGAGTTTTAGGTAAAGGTAACAGTCCCAGCATGCATGTCAGCTGATGTCATGCACGAAGTAAGAGGTGAAAATCGCTGTAAAACCGGAGATCACTCTCTTTCCGGAGATGTAGTAGTGGAGATAGTTATGATTTTATGAGCTCTATTAGATATTAAATGTGGTTAAGTGTTTACTTCATATTTAAGTGTTCAAATTTTAGAGATTATTTAATGTTATGTTATACTTAGCCACTAGTTGAAGTTATTACTGTGTTAAACTATTTTAAGTAATGTTAATAGGTGAATACTGAACTATGTGAAATAGCGGTGTCGTGTGTGTGTGCGTGTGGGGAGATGTTACTGGCTACTACCCCTATCTCACCTATGCGGTTTCACGCGGTGGCCATAAGTACGGTTTAGCATGATTCACCGCGAGTTTTTGGCGCTGTGTGTACGTTCCCATCTTTCCGCGCGGTCCTCGCGGAAGTTTGCGAACCTTGCAGATCTTCGCGGAACGTCAGCGGAGCGTCGGCGGGCAATCGCGGCAGCTCACGGTGCCCGACACCGCATCTCAACGTGAGTCAAACCGCATAGGTGAGATAGGGGTATAAGCGGCTAACATTGTGCTTAGTTGCATAGACAGTGTATAAACAAGTGAAGCTTTGTTTATTCATACCTGGCATAATTAATATATTGTGTGGTTAACAGGCAATGCAGAGTCAGTGATCCTTTGATACCAGTGCCTGTTAATTTTTTTTGTTTTGCTATTCAGGTATGTTACGTTTATCTGATAAAAATTGTACTGTTCTGACCCTGATTGAATGTGAAGATGCTGTTTAAGTGTATAAGTATTTTTATTGATAATCTTATTATGTTATATTTTATATATTATTGGCTGTGACCTTAACATTATTACATATAATGTGAGTGTAAAACCGGAGATCACTCTCTTTCCGGACATGTAGTAGTGGAGAGAGGCAATGCAGAGTCAGTGATCCTGATACCAGTGCCTGTTCATTTTTTTTGTTTTGCTATTCAGAGAGAAGAGAAAGATGGGCACAAAGAAAAGAAAAATAACATTAAATCATAATAAATCTCCTTTGATCAAAACCAGCTGTCTTCTTCTTTGTCTTTCGGCTGTTCCCTTTCAGGGGTCGCCACAGCGAAACATCTGCCTCCATCTAACCCTATCCTCTGCATCCTCTTCTCTCACACCAACTAACTTCATGTCCTCTCTCACTGCAT
>JAQMYJ010000023.1:35316339-35331692 GCA_030014305.1 Clarias laeviceps | reverse complement strand
TCGGTCTTGTTAATTTGTTTTAAAACCCCCAATACAGCCAATTCCCCCATCAGCGAAACCGGTTTGATAACTTCACATGAATGAAAGGTGAGAAGAGGCATTACAGTAACTGGGGGGTTTGCGGGTGTTCGGCTCGGAGTGCGCTGTCGCGTTGCATTCAGCGAATAGACTATAGCCTATATATTAATTGTTGCATTTCAGGGGGAGTATTTCAGGGAGAATTTTGTTGCTGCTAATTGCTGGATATTCAAAGTACAGCAGAAATGAATTACTGTAGTAAGCTGTGTCCTTGTTAGTGGTGAAGTTTTTTGTAATAGGTAGATGCTAGTGTAGTTAATTTATATCAGCATTGTAGCAGAAAAAACAAGCATCTAAGCTAAACTCAGGCAATCAATAACACAAAATCTAGGTTATTTAAAGTAACACTGGATGTACAGTACAGTAAATGTGGAAATATTATGGCTGCTGTAGCACCTTTTTATAGATATACTGTATTTTTTTCTTAAACATCTTTGACTGCTTGAAAGACACTAATAACACTAAAATCAAAATAAACCATTTTGTCGGAGAAATTAGTCAAAGAACTTGTGTTGATTGTGCTCAGATGACTGTACTGTAGTCTGGCCTATAAGAAGTTCTGCAAAATATTTTCATAGAGCACATGTCTTATATGTTCGTGTGTGTGTGTATATGTGTCTGTGTAGGGGGTGGGGGTGTCATAAAAAGAAACACTTCCTCTGTGGACAAGGGACCATATGTGGGTCTTTCCCAAAATGTTGCCACAAAGTTGAAATCACACAACTGCATAGGATGATTTTGTTTTCAACTAAAGAACTGTAATACTGGTAATTATAGGTAGTCCATTCACTAGGGAAAATGATAGGGGGTACGCTCCTGGGGAGTCAGAACTGTCCGGTCAGAGGGGTAATCTCATAAGACAAATTGGTAGTGAGATTGGACAATCATCAGAGACAGCATGATGAGGATGAAATTTGATGAATGTTCAAATTCTCCATCAACTAGAAATTTTCAAGAAGGTGCCAGTGGTCATGTGACCGAGCAGTTAAATTCCACTGTCATTGATGCGTCAAAAATGAACTTAATCCTGAAAGCTGAGACGGCTGCACCACCATACTTTAGAGCAGATGGTTCAGATAGATACTCAATCATGGAATGGGAGGACATGATGAGGGTTTACTTGAGCAAACTCGAAGTAACTGATTCTGAAATGGTTGATGAAATAATGAATAGAGTAATGGGGCGAGCCAGAGATGTAATGAGAGTATGGCTTCGCAATGGTTCAACAACTCCTACCGCTGATTCTGTATTCTCTGTTTAGTAGTTCAGGTATCCCTTTGGCAGACTTCTGTAAGACCCTATCAGAGAGAGAGCTCGTGCGATTATTGGATAAGACTAAATAAGTGTGGCAGGGTAAGTGGTTGTTTTGATTTGTGATTCAGTTGGGGGTGTGGTTATCAGATTAACAAGGGGAATGCAGTCTATTTAAGGACCCTTATTTTGACTCGTGGTGATGTGTTTGTGGTGTCTGGGTCCTCTTCAACCTGGCATGTCCCTTTTCTTTCCTGGTTCCTGGTTGTTAAGGTAGGAGTGGATTTTGTTGACTATGTAGCTAGGTGAATAACTTAATGCTAATCGATACTAATTACAGTTTAATTCTAGTGGAGTTGGCGGCATGGACTTGTGGAATATTCGTGGTGGAGCGCGCTTTTAGGTATGCCGGTATTTACAATAAATTTCTTATCACTTGTGCAGCAAGTATATTTAGTGTACTGTTATAGTGATGGCGGTGCTAGCAGGAGGAGAATGCCGGCCGGTAGATTGAGCTGCGGCATCGGCGGTGAGTAATCATGCAGCTTCACGCGGGCGATTGTTTAACCACGTAAGTATATGTTTTGTTTTTCTTTCCATGTGGTCAATAGATTGAGTTTAATGTGTTTATTTTCCTAATATTAGGAGTGAGGTGGAATATTATAATTCCTACGCCATATTCCTAGCTGACAACGCTAGTGGTGACGCCATTGCTATTTTGCTTTTGAGTAGGAAGATTGCTCGCTTGGGACTCGGCTGCTTTGTAGGCCGTTGGGCTGGTAGCTACGGTGTGCATGCTGATTAAGTCTCTTTTTGTTTCCCTATTTTTTTATTTTATTTGCTTTTATGTTTAGTTTTTGTTTTGTGTGGATGGAATTGTCTGGTGGATGGTATGTCTGCTTTGTGTATTATGTTGTGACGGCGTGAGTGTTTGTTTTGTTGTCTCTTTTTGGTTATGTTAATTTGGTGCGTTTAGGCACCGGTCTCGGTCGTATATAGGACTGGGAGACGACTTGGTGCCTTGGTCTATATAATATTGAGTCTGTGAAATTGTTTATGTTTTTCTTATTTCAGATGTGATTATTGTTCAGTGTGGATTGTGTAGACTTTGTGTGATTTTTTTTGTGTGTGTGCATGTTGTTGTTGTGTTCTTTTTTTCTTTTCTTATTGTTTTGATCAGGAGCCAGGCGTGGTGCAGGACAGGGGAGGCTGGCTGCATGCGTTTGGGTGTGTTCATCACCGAGTGCAGGTGTACAAACACAATCCGTTCTTGTAGTGTGTGCATGGCATTCTGTTCCCTTTTTCCCTTCCCCCCCCTCCCTGAGGAGTGTTTTTATTAACTAATTTTGTTTATTGCTTCGGTGTCTTTTGGGAGCAAATATTTGATGTTGTTTGTTTTAATAAATAAAACATCCCTTTTGTATTGGTACCCACGTCTCACTTGATTTTTATTCTTGCCTTTTGATAGGTAGAGCTTACCTGTGTGTCTTTATTGGGAGTATTTCCCTGGCACCCCACCAGGGTGGCGTAGTCGGATTAAGTTAATTTGCAAATTCCCACCTTTCGGGATTTTACAGTTGCCACATAAGGCAGCAGATGTAGCTGAACAAAGTTTAAAATGCGAAGGCAGAACTTTGGATAACAGGAGCAAAGAGTTAGCAGTTATGTTTATTTGTAACTGTCCTGACAGAGTTAGCTTTTGTTTTTAAGAGTAAACCTGTACAGTCATGGATGGACTCAGAGGTGCAAGCACAACTTGATGAGTGGCTGAGAGAACGGAAATTCACCAATCAAACTGTCAAACAATTTGCTGCAGTTGTTTCGGAGTGGGAAGTTGATGTGACCTCCTCACCCCGAAGGTTGAACAAGGTGCTGATGTGACTGACAAGAAGGGTTTGGATAAAGTATTGGCTTTGCTAGAAAAAGCGTTAGTGTGCAACACTCAGTCTGTGCGGGGTTCCTGAATCGAGAATGCAAGGTCTGTCAAAGTAGTGAGTACAAGTGCTCATTGCAGGATGTATAACTTGTGTTTCAAGTGTTTGGCCGCAGGGCACATGAGCTACAACTGTGACCAAGTTACATCAAGGGCGGGTTCCGGTCGACAAGATGGAGGTGCACAGCAGTGAAACTAGACAGCTCCCTTTGGGCAGGGGATGAGGTGGGGCTATGTTGTAATTCCTCTGGTGAGACCGATATTGAGTCAGTCTATTCTTTACTCTGTAAGAGTGTTGGCGAAACGAAAACTGTGATTTTACAAAACAGCATGCAAGTTGGTCAAAGTAATAGTTTGTTCTATGTGAGTGTCTTATTGCAGGCCAAATTGAACTTCAGGGGATGATGGACAGTGGCTCTATGGCCACTACCTTAAGTGTTGATGTAGTTCCTCAACTCAGAGAAGAGGGGGTGCTGGACCAGGATATCCAGAGTTCTTCAGACATCGTGTTGGTAGGATGTGGGGGAAAACAAACTAATCCTGATGGTACGTATATGTAACCTTGAGGTCTTTGGGGTTAGTTTAAGCGTTCCTGTTCTGATCGTGAGGGGTAAGAAGGATCCAATCATACTCGGAACTAATGTTTTGATGCCTTTGATAAGTCAGATGAAGCTGAAAGTTTCATCTTGGAAGATAGTGAATCGTCCTGACTCAGATATGCAATCCGAAAATAGCCAATTTGTATGCATGCTGTCATGCATAGAGAGATGGAGGGGTCATTCAATTCCTGATAGGTTAGGCACATTGAGGCTGAGGAAATCTGTGACACTCCAGCCTATGAGTGACCGGTCTGGGGTCGTCTGCCTAAAGGGTCAGCACTGTCAGTAGGGAGCACAGTAGTCATTGAAACAAGTACTTCGCAATGTGTGCATAGGACTATGTTGGTTGGAAGAGTGGTATCACCCTTGTGGGGAGATAGCTGGCTTCCAGTTAAAATAATCAATCCAACTAATACAGAAATTGTGGAGGAAGATTGCTAAGGTGGCTGATGTGTATCCTTGTGTGGGTCTGGAAGACCTCACGCAAAGCACTACTGTGAAAGTTAGTCAAAATTCATGCACTGTACAATCTGGCATGTTAGGTCATAGTCTGGTGACACGTGGCCCTAAACCTGAAGCAAGTTCAGTAGGTGGTACCAGGTTGCATGATTTGGGGTTAAGTGATCTGAATGTCAATGATTGTGAGGTGTCTTACTTTTGGAAGAACAAGCTCATTGGTTGAAAATTGAGAGCATATTCTTTAGGCACAGTCTGGATTGTGGTGAGGCCAAGGGCTTTTGTCATTGTATCAGAGTTACAGATGACAGGCCCTTTCGTATTCCATATTGCTGCCTGTCTCCCGCACATTACATGAAGTTGAAAGAGACTCTAGATGAAATGGAAGAGGAGGAAATTATAAGGAAGTCAAGCAGTAAGTTTGCATCGCCATTGGTGTTAGTGTGGGGGAAAAATTGTGATTTACGGGTATGCACAGACTTCCGATGGCTGAATGCACGGACCATGAAAGATGCTCATCCACTTCTGCATCAAGCAGATGTGCTGGCAGCATTGGGTGGAAATGCATACTTCAGTATGATGGATCTGACTTCAGGGTACTACAATATTCCGCTACATGAGGACGATAAGAAATTCACTGCGTTCTGTTCGCCCGTGGGGCTCCATGAATATAATAGATTACCTCAAGGAGTATGTAATGGTCCAGCCACCTTTATGAGAATGATGTTGACTGTGTTTGGTGACCAGAACTTCCTGAGCCTTTTGTGTCACCTGGATGATTTGTTGGTTTTTGGGAAGACCGAAAAGGAGAGTTTGGAAAGGCTTGAAATGGTGTTTCAGCGCCTGGAAGACCATAATTTAAAACTGTCTCCTTCAAAGTGCAAATTTTTGAGAAAATCTATAAAATTCTTGGGGCATATTGTGTCTGAAGAAGGGGTTGCCAGTGATCCAGCAAAAATTGAAGCTATGGTGAGTGTATGTGAGAAGGATTTGATGGAGACAGATGGTGTTACACCATCAGCGAGTAAGATCAGGTGTTTCTAGTTATGTAGTTTACTACCAGCATTTTATAGAGAATTGTTCTTTGGTGGCTAAGCCCTTGTTTCAGCTTTTGACAGGACAGAAAAGACCTAGATAGGGGAGAGGAGTGAAGCTCCTAATAGGAAGCCGGACTCTTTCGCCAACAGATTGGACTGATGACTGCAGGGCAGCTCTGACAAAATTGAAGACTGCCTTGGTGAGTCAGGTTTTGCTTGCTCACCCAGATTTTTCGAAGCCATTTCTGCTATCGGTGGATGCATCCACTAGTGGCCTGGGTGTCGGGCTGTCGCAGGTTCAGGAGGGAGTTAGCGTTGCAAGGCTGATTGCATTTGTGTCAAAATCTTTGAATCATGCCCAGTCAAAATACCCAGCGCACAGACTTGAATTTTTAGCTATGAAGTGGGCTATTTGTGACAAATTCAGTCACTGGCTCTGGGGACACAGGTTTACTGTGTGGACCGATAATAACCCGCTTACTCACAAAACCTAAGCTGGATGCATGTGAACAGCGGTGGGTAGCTCCTAAGGTTGGCTCCTTACGATTCAGTACATCCCTGGACTGAAAAATGAAGTGGCAGATGCATTGAGCAGGCAGCCATTTGCAACTTCAAGGATTCTGCACCGATTGACTAGGACATCCTATGACATTTTGTTGTATGAGGCTAAGTCTGTTGCTTTCGAACAGGTGCAGGACATGTTTCATCTTTCGTGTGAATAAAAACCTTGGAATGGGACATCACTGGCTAGGCTCTCAGAGCAAACAAATTGTGTTGAAAATGTGTATGTAGGGTCCACTAACTTGACTGAGACTCTCATCAAGATTTGTCAGCCATTTTTTGTTCGCACCAGGATTGGGAGCATGGTGCAGTCATAAGAAGTATGGCGTATGTCCAGAATTTGGAGAGCTTGGTCGACGTTGAGCCAAATAAATTTCATAGTCTTACCCATGATGAATTGCTTTCAAGACCCAGCAATTGACAGAGTAAAATTCTTTGTAGAGAGAGGACGACGATCTTCTCGCAGAGAAAGTGTTTGAGTCTAAGCGAACTTTGAAAATTCTGCACCAATGGGGTAAACTTATCTTGAGGTTGGGTGTTCTTTACAGGGTTTCAAAGAACCCTGTGTCCAAGAAAAAGACATTAGTTTGTTGTGCCAACCATACTTCAACGTACTGTTCTGAAGGGTGTACACGATAACGCTGGTCATCAGGCTAAGCAGCATTTTTTCTGGGATTCTATGGAGAGCGACATGAAGAAATATGTTAGAGTGTGAGAGGTGCATTTTGAGTAAAAGACCTGAGCCCAAAGCAAGGGCTCCTCTTGTATCAATTCAGACGAGTTCTCCATTAGAAATGGTGTGTTTGGACTTTTGGTCAGCAGAGGATGCTAACAACAAGTCAATGGACGTGTTGGTGGTCACTGATCAAACTGACAAAGTTTGCTTGTGCCTTTGTGTGTCCAAACCAAACTGCAAAAGCGGTTGCGCGTACTGTGTGGAATAAGTTCTTTTGCATTTATGGGTTTCCGGGTCGTGTACATTCTGACAGGGGTGCAAGTTTTGAGAGTTCTCTAATGGCCGAACTGTTGAGATTGTCTGGCGTAGGAAGGTGCATACCACCCTGTATCACCCTATGGGGAATGGCCAAAGAGAGAGATTTTACCGTACCCTGAGTGACATGATCCGTTCACTTCCTCCGAGATCCAAAGTTAAGTGGCCGCAAATGTTGAACACTTTTAACTTAGCATACAATTGCACAAGACATGAAACCACTGGATTTCCTCCATTTTTCTTGATGTTTGGCCGAACACCAAGATTACCCGTGGATGTCCTGTTTAAGAGTGTCATCTTGGATAATGATGCTGTGAATGTTCACAGGTATGTTCAGTCGCTTAAGGAAGACTTGAGGGAGGCAATGTCGATTGCGCAAGAGCATGCAAAACACCAACAGACTAAACAAGTGGAGTATTACAACAGGAAAGAAAAAGGCCAGTCTCTTGAGTTGGGTGACAGAGTACTTGTATCAAATAAGGGAGAACGAGGAAAAAGGAAGTTAGCAGACCGATGGGAGCAGGTAGTGTAGGTTGTTGTGGGTAAAAGCAACACGTTGAACACATAAGATAAGAAAACCTAGCACTGGTCAAATTAATTTGTTGATGCCGGTCAACTTCTTGCCGGTGCCCGCTTGGAACAGTGAGGAGAGTGATGATGAGAGTGTTGGGAATTCCACCGACAGTGTTCTTTGTGATGAAGGTGGCCAAACTCAAAGTGATGATCGAACTTCTCGTTGGGTTGCTGATCTGAATACTAATATGAGTAAATCAGAGGAATGTTTTGGTGGTGATCGAAGTGATGCAACTGGCTACACGGTTGTGGGAAGTGATGCTGAAGTGGGCGGAGTGGATGTGCGTAAAACAACTTCTGATCACCATTCCAGTGCAGCTCAATCAGTATGTTCATTGGTGCCTGATGATCTTTCTGTATCAGCAGATCTACGCGATGAGAAGGTTTCCAAGATTGATGAGCATGACATTTCGGATGTTATAGATACTGTGAAAATGTCAATTGTCCAAGATCAGAAGAGTGAGAAAAACTTATTTGTTCAGGTTGGTTTAAGGTCGAGGTTAGGGAGACTTATTAAGCCAGTTAACAGATTTATATAGACATTGTCTACACAAAGAGTGCAAGCAGTTCATCAGATTTAAAGTGTTGATTTGAAATTACGTTACTTTGTTTGAAGATTTTTTTTATGGGTGTTTGATCATTTAAGGATTTTTTTAATGATTATTTTTGTTAAAAATTTTTTGTTATTTATCTGTTTAACAACTTATTGTATATCGACTGTACAATTGATGATGTCATAAGAGGAACTGTGTAAAAGGGCATGGTTTCTATGGGAAACATAGAGATTAGCTACCTCTGAGTTACCTTAATCTCAGGTGAGATAGTTAAGTATTGATCAGATCTAATGTGATCTCAGAATAAGTGACATCATTAACATGTTAAACTTTTGTATTCATAATCTGGTGTAAAACAGTGGTGGTGAATGTCGCATCGACTATGTTGTTACACCAGATTATGCATTTTATTTATTTAATTTTACTTTATTTTGTTCTGTGTGTATTAGTGTTATACGGACTGTTATTTTGAAAAGGAGTTTTAGGTAAAGGTAACAGTCCCAACATGCATGTCCGCTGATGTCATGCCCGAGTAAGAGGTGAAACTCGCTGTAAAACCAGAGATCACTCTCTTTCCGGAGATGTAGTAGTGGAGAGGTATGATTTCATGATCTGTTAGATATTAAATGTGGTTATTTGTTTGCTTCATATTTAAGTGTTCAAATTTTAGAGATTATTTAACGTTATGTTACACTTAGCCACTAGTTGAAGTTATTACTATGTTAATAAGGAGAAATGGTTTGTCTGACAAACGATTAGAAAGACTGCTCCTTGTGAGGTACAGTATAACCACTACTTAAACACCTAGACCAGTGGTCGGCAACTTTAAACACTCAAAGAGCCATTTGGACCCGTTTCCCACAGAAAAGAAAACACCAGGAGCCACAAAACCCTTTTGACATCTAAACTGAAGATAATATAGCATATATAAAAACGATAAGATAGCATATATTGTTTTTTACCTTTATGCTATGTATAACAAAAACTATAGTGTGTTGCATTTATGAAATCAATGAACTGCTACAGAGAAAATGTAATCTTATTTCTGCATGCAACAAAAACATTTTGAACTCCGAAGAAAAGACGCTGAGTTGTAGTTTACTTTCATGTAAAATACTCAGTGTCCTAAAAATCCTCCCCGTATTCATGAAATAAACAGCTAAACTTAAATTATCCACCTGCAGTTAACCGAAAATGCCATCTGAGTCCGTGTGCCATCATCCTTTTATCGCGTGTACTGGAGCATGCAGTCAGATGTCAACCTGAATAAAAAACGGAGGTCGAAAAAGCTCAATAAATCACGTGCCGCCAGGTGTCGCACATTGCTGTTTGTGATGCATATTTTGAGGAACAAAAATTATTATTAACTTATTATTTATTTCCAAAATTACAGAAAGCCGCAGCAGAGGGATGAAAGAGACACATGCGGCTCTGGAGCCGTGCATTGCCGACCCCTGACCTAGACTAATCTAATATTTAAGTGACCAAGTCGATTATGCTTTTGACTGTTTTTGGCCTGTAAAATGCAGTTAATTTGCCATTTAAACCTGTTTTTGTACACCGTCTAATTCTGATCATTTATGCTCCGGAGTAACAACCCCAGATTTGATTACTGGACATGTATTTAATATGTATTCTATGCCTGACGTACAGCATTTTGAACAATTGTCATCTTCATCTTCATTGTGAGGCCAGGTGATGCACTGGAGAACATCCTATATTGAAGGCAAAAACATAAAAAAGTCACATTGTCCTGAAGCATTATATGCACACATACACAGGTTCACCATCATTATATTTACTTTTATAATAAATATATACAGTGGTGACCCAAAGTATTGAGACAAAAGTGAAAATATTTACATGACTTCATGTTTAAATAATGACAATACAGAAGATAAGTTATTGCATGCAATTAAATTGCTATACAGCTATTAGTATTTAGTATTAAGGGACTTTAGTATTAATATGAACTTTATTCTTCAAAACCTGTTGGATTTATAGTCAAAAAGACATCTTCACTACGCAAATCATGTACAGAAATTTACCACATAAGTTCAAAATTCACTTTAGAATTCCTGAGTTTTAATAGTTTTGTGCAATGGTGGTTCTAGCTTGACTGCTTTTTTGTCTCTATCCCGGATGTTCAGTACTGAATTTTAGTGCATGAATTTCTAAGCTTTCAGGCTTTCGGACTCTCGAACGACAGAGTTTTCAGACTCCCTGCTTACCCATCTCATGATTCTTTCCTCCACACAGAACTCATTCCTGATGGTATGTATCTGACTCTCTGACTCTCCTGCAAAAGACAGAATGCCTCCCTCCTCATCAGGTGACTTGACGGGTAGGAAACTAATGTCCAACATCAGGTTCCTGTGCACTATTCTCACATTCCCGTCCTTAACCTTGAGCTCGTAAGTGTGCATCTACAGATTCCTGTCTTCTACAATGTACGCTACATGGTCCCACTTATCCCCTAATTTCCTCTTCCCTCTTTCTCCTTTATATGCTACAAGCACATGATCCCCAATATTCAGACATGTCCTCATCACTTAGCCTTTTGCCTGTTTCATCTACTCTTTTTTGGAATGTTGCTGTCCGATCTCAGCTGCCTCATGGAGATATGACATTAATGATTTCAGGTACATACCATGATCGACAACTACAAGGTTATGTACAGTGTTGGGGGACGTTACTCTTTAAAGTAACTAACTACATTACATAATTACTTTCTTTAAAAAAATAATCAGTTTCTGATAAAAGTAACTAGGTTGAGTACTTTTCCACTGCAGAAAATGAAAACTCCTTTGTGATTCCTCATGCATGTTGTTTTAATCAAGACCTTCATAATTATTCTACCATCATCATTCAGCGAAGTAATCTGTTAAGTACTAATACCCCTATCACACCTACGCAGTTTCACGCAGTGGCCGTAAGTACGGTTCATCATGATTCGCGAATTTTGGCACTGTGATTAGGTTTCCATCTTTCTGCACATCAGTCCTCGTATAGTCAAACCGCTGGTTATCGGGGACGGGGCTTGTAGGATGACTTTCACATACACACACGCTAACATTGGGGAATGAATGCTGTCTGGCTCACAGATTACATAACTTGTCTGAATAATGGATTACATTTTTGAGAAAAATAACTGAGTACTTACATGGCGGACCTAACACGTTAGATTACTCATTACATCAAAAAAGTAATCCAAGTACTCTAACACTTACGTTATTTTGTAACGCATTACACCCAACTCTGGTTATGTAGCACCTGTTTGAACATAAAATCCACAGGCAATCTTGGTACACAACCAAAAATAAGTTGAAAGGGAGCATTCACCATTGTCTCATGGACCATAGCATTGTGAGCTGTCTCTTCCCACTGATCATGTAAACTTAAACATGTTTTGATAGTAGCACTGTCAGAAGGCAAGGCAAGACAGGACTGGAGACAAATATGTAAGTTCTGAGCTCCTTGATTGATGAAAAGCATCTCAAACCTCATCTCCATCAACCTCTTCAGCCTCCACAAGCAAATTGTGATAGCGCTCCTTCATTAGTCTGTTGCTCGTGTTCTTGACAGAAAGGTCTCTACTCAGAGCATCTGCTACTATGTTTTTTATCCCTGCTATATGTTTTAGCTCAAAGGTGTAAGCTGCCACTTTGGATACCCAATGTTGCTTACAAGCATCGAGTTTTGCTTCGGACATACAGTAATGTATGTGAGTGGATTTTTGTCTGTCCAGACTGTGAATCAGCCAATGGGTAATTATGGAGAATCACACACATGCTCCATTTGAGTGCCAAAACCTCGAGTTTATGAACTGTATAGTTCGTCAGTGATTTGCTCAGGGTCTTACTTGCAAATGTGTTTGGACAAGCTCATTCTTGGCCTGCAGGCACTTGGGATAATACTGCTCCTAATTCATCTAGTGAGGCATAAATTGCTAGAGTCAAAGGTTGAGTAAGTTGGTGTGCGTCAAGACCACACTGTAGAAAACTTTCTTTTAGGTTACATAATCCATGATCGCATTCCATCGTCCAATCTGTGTTCATGAGCTTCCTGTAAGTTCCTGCTTTAATATCTCCCTTATTTCCTCTGTTCCTTCTCTGCCCAGCTATAAGAGCAAAGAGTGGCTTTGCTAAAGAATAACATCTAGGAATTATTCTAAAGATTAATACCAAGGACTGATTTATTTTATGATTTATTATTTCTCCTCTCTGATGGATTACATCTGTCGTCTCCCATCAGATCAAACTTGGACAGCTTCGAGATGGCTTCAACTTTAGCAGAATCTACAGAAACTTCATCCGCATCTATAATGTGACCCAGGAACTTTACAGAGGCTCTAACACCAATAAGTTGTTGAGATAACAGATAAATACTCTGAGATGGTTAATCAATACGGGCCCAGAGTTCAAGTCAGCCTAAATATTGCATTTATCTGTACCTAACGTAGGTATGTCTTCAAGTCCTGACAAATGCGAAACTCGCATAAGGAAAAATAAACATTGATGGTGAGACAGATAGTGATTGAGCTTGCAAAATGGTGATACAGTAAGATAGTGAAAGTAAGTCGGGATGGTCAGTGAGACAAGGTATTGTGAGTCAGGAGGACTGTTAGGAGACGCTCATATTTTCACATGGTACTTTGGAAAAAAGAAATTAATTTGTACATTTTCCATTTTAGCTTAAAAATAAATGAACAATCAATAGGTTTAACATTTAAAACATAATATAAGTATTATTTTTATTGACACAATAAACCTGCAGGTGAATGACAACAATAATATCTAACAAAATAATAAAAACAACAACAACGGAGGGTCACCCATGGCTCTCTGCCAGTCCTGATAGATCTTTAGCCGTGTGTATGTAATAGTTCCTGTATTCAGCATCATTGTAGGTCCTCAATACATGTCCACATGCAGTCCTGTGTGTGTGTGTGTGTTTCATTCTTCTGCTTCTCCAGTGTCTCCTTTAGTTTTTGGTTCCTGCCACCACTCAGAAAGGAACGACTCTTCATAATCACCAACTCCATCAAACTCCGCATCAGGAGAAGAAGGAGCAGGAGATTCCTCTGGACTCACAATATCCTACACACACACAGACACAAAATGTATTGAATCAGACCAATCTGAGAGCAGCAGTAGGGTTACACAGACACATTCAACACCTTAAGCACAAGCCCAATCTCAAACCAATTACACACACAAAAAAAACCACATCAAACTAAACAAAAAGAATCACAAACACAGTTAAACTTCACATTAACCTAAAATGGTCAACATTGTTTACACACAAGTAGACAGGTAGGGAAACCTGAATTTTGAGCACTTGTTCTCCATGTGACACCATGAGTCTGTTCTCCAACAATAAATAAGTTTGCATGATGTGTTAGACAGACTAAAACCAGATTTTTAAAACAAATGTAAACATGCTCTTCTGGCAAGAAGAAGTTCTTCTAACTAAGAAGTTGTCAAGCTACTCCTGTAGGTACAGTATACCCTAATCAGACACAGAAATTGGCCTAGGTGGTCTGCACATGCTCCGGAGTAGTGATGTGTCGTTGTTGAATTATTAGTTCATTTTGAATGAATCTTAAGTGTGTCTCAGGAAGAACGAGTCGTCTTTGGGACTGATTCCTTCAGTCACCCATGCGGAATAATACGGGTTCTGTACAGGAATTCGAGTCTTCGGGTTTCCCGGCTCATTCATTCATTGCGTGACAACCTCACACTTAACCAATGCAGTCTGAGCCGGAAATAGAATTGATTAGTTCACCTTTCGAGTCTTCAGGTTTTTTGAGTCATTCATGCATCATGTCACAGCCAAATAAGCTCAACTTTGACTGAAGACGACCCAGTTAAATAATTAATTAATCAATCTTTTCTTAAAACATTTTTGTCTTGTTTGTTGTGTAATCAATGTTTTGCGTAAGTACTAGATATTAGGGAAGTAACACAACATTTAAATTACGTTTTTGCTAAAATGAACGAAATTAATTAAATGACTTTTAATTAATTTTGCTGAACAAGACTCAAATATCCGAGTCGGTAAAATGATCCGAACTTCCCATCACTACTCCAGAGCTCTCGTTACGGACTTTGACCTAGAGGTCGAAGAAAATGCAGTACAGTACAGTAGAAGTAGTCAATAATACAGTGGTGGTGTCGTCTTCCTTCGGATAACACCATAATCTGACGGATATTGTACATCTCATTAGTACAAAAAGTAAACCAGTTAGGTTTACAACCATAAAATTTGCAATGCCATGAAGCTGTCCATGTTTTCACCACTCGACATGCTACCAGTTTGCTGATTGTTTTGGTCTGTAACATCGACGGGGAATACAATACTAACAAACTGACATACTCAAGCTCAATGTTTCACACACCTCATCATCTGCTTGTAAATAGTTGTGTGCAAATTCCATCAATTCTTTTTGTTTTGTTGTCTGATTAAAGTAACGAAGAGCTTCCTGTAAACACAAAGCAAACAAGTGCATCATAAACATGCTCACAGTGGTTTACGGTCACATTATAAAATCAAACTGTTATAATATATTTAAAAGACTACTTCGAGATGACAGCAGGAAAGATGATATTACCCTTTACTAATAGTGTGTGTGTGTGTGTGTGTGTGTGTGTGTACTTACAGGGCGGGGTTTAAAGGCCTCCTCTTTCAGATCCCACTGCTTTCTGTGAAATTTATAATATGCAACATTTTGCTGCATCACCTGATCATCAGGATCAAAGAGCAGGTAACTAAGTGCACATGGAGCAGCCTTCACGACATCATTCACTGTAACACAAATACGCACACAGATCCACAAAAGCATATGATGACAGATGTGACAGATGTATGCGTCACAGAAATGCACATTGCACCCCTCTGTATGTAAAGGAGTAAGAGATGTGTGTGTGTGTGTGTGTGTGTGAGAGAGAGCGAAAATTGGTGGGTACTGATGTGTGTCTGTAATGGGTTGTATAGGTGAGAAAGAAAGTGTGTGTTACTTACATTTATAATATGCAAATTGCATGTAGTGGTAAATTGTGGCAACAAATTTTTCTACAAAAAATCCACCAACGTTGGGAGTTAAATCCTCTTCACACCTGAGCTTACACCTCATCATCTCCATAAAGAAACCTACAGAGACAGACAGCGAAAGGGTGAGTGCTCGAAAGACTAACAATGTTTCTACCTGTAGTACATCAAAATAATATATATTAAATTAAATTAAATTTTATTTGTATAGCGCTTTTAACAATCGTCATTGTCGCAAAGCAGCTTTACACAATCAAAAGAATTATTTAA
>JAQMYJ010000023.1:35293149-35316239 GCA_030014305.1 Clarias laeviceps | reverse complement strand
TATGGAGTCCAGGTAGTTATTGAAAACTCAGGTAGACTTGTATGAAGTTCCAGTCCTGAACTATCAAACTGTCAAGTTCTCAGAGCTGCCAACACCAGTTGAGGCCAGAACCGTCTTCTAGGTAGACAGAAACCATCCCCAGACACCAGACTCATCCCAAAGAGACACACGGGGCATCCATGTGACGAGATCTCCAACCAGAAGCGGGGCACCAGGATGGGTCAGTCAGGTCGGGAGGGCATATACATTATATACATTAGGGACATATATATGTTTCAATGCCCCTCCTTCAAACAAACACTGACCCTGCTCCTCACAATGACCTTAGTGAAACCACACCCCTTCATTGTGTGTTTGTGCGCACATGCGTGTGTGTGTGTGTGTGTGTGTGTGTGTGTGTGGCTAACCTGCAAGTGTTGGGTAAAAATCTTTGACCTCTTGCACATCGTATGATCCTTCACATGCTGAAACACACTCATCATATGCATGAAAATACTCCACACACACTTCCTCCATCATCTTCACCGACCTGCTGAAGTCTCCTGAATTATACAGCAGCACTGCCTTCAAGAATAGTGTCTGACAAAGATGGACATGAAAGAGAAAGACAGAAAGACAATGAAAAACACGGACAAGGAGAGAAATGGACAAATCTTAATTACCTGAGCACAGCGACCAAACAAAATCACACAACTCTCTCTTTCAGGATTAGAACTAAACAGCGTACATGTACAGTATATACAGTACACACACAGTACTGCACAAATGTCTTGAGACTATGAGGACTCTTATTTCTTTATGCTGTGCTCAAGACTTTCTTGTATTTTAATGTAGGATTGTGGAATAGTTCTTCTGGCTTGCTGAAGGACTATTTTGTCTAATTTTCAGTCCAGTCCCAGAGCAGTTTCAGGGGATTGTTTGTTTGTTGGTTTGTTATGATTAGTATCTGCTGAAGCTAAATGCTGAGTGGTTGGAACAGACGAGAGGGAAAATGGAGGTTGTTACATAACCAATCAGTTTTTTAATTGTACAGTAAAACCTTGGATTGCGAGTAACGCGGTTTGCGAGTGTTTCGCAAGACGGGCAAAGTTTTTAAATAAATTTTGATTTACGAGTACAGAGTATCATGCATCACGCATGCGCTTCTTGTTGTGACGCCGAGCATCATGTGATCACAACTGAGCCAACGGGTTTTCTCTCTCTCTTGTGCTGCGGAATTGTGGGTAATCGTCTCCCCTGCTGGGTCTTAGTGCCCATCTCTCACTGTATAATCAACATCTGTGCACGTTTGTACTGCTTACTAGAACACTGTTTACTGTAACACTGCTCTGTCGCGGTTCTTTTAAAAGGTAAAGTGCAGGTTAATTTGTTATATTTTTACTTTACAGCAGTGATTTCGTTAGTGTGTCACTCAATCGCGTGTCATTAGAGAGATTTCTTGTTTATTTTCTTTGATAAAACAGTGTTTCTGTTGTGTGCGCGCGCATGTGTGAAGAGTGGAGGAAGGGTAACTCAGTCGAGACGCGGGAGAGGGGCTCCTTACTTTAGCTTCACACACACACACACACACACACACACACACACACAGTGCCTGCACGCACAAAGACACTAATCTGTTTTTTTAAAGGTAAAGTGCAGGTTAATTCGTTTTATTTTTACTTTATATTTTGTATAAATTATTTTTATGGGAAAATTTAATTTGATTACGAGTGTTTTGAAATACGAGCCCGCTTCTGGAACGAATTATGCTCGTAGGTTCCACTATATCTTTAGGTACTTTGCAGCCTTTCGCAGTAAAACATTTGTTTCCATTTCTGTAATTTAATCTCACTCACTCTTCGTTTATACCGCTTTATCCTGTATTCAGGGTCGCGGGGGCCAGGGCACACACTACGGGCAATTTGGGAACTCCAATTAGCCTAATTTGCATGTCATTGGACTGTGGAATGAAAGCAGAGTACCCAGAGGAAACCCACCAAGCACGGAGAGAACATGCAAACTCCATGCACACAGAGAATGTAATTTAATCTACATCATTTAATTTAAACGCGCTCATATCCAGGTTTTGTTAACAATATGCTAGGCAGATAACTCGGATACATTATGTATACTTACCGCCCGCCTCTCAAACAGCGAGCTATATAGTTATATTTAACAAAAATAAAATCTGCCTGTGCATCAATTAGTTCATATAATTAGATTTCCTTTTCCCCCCACTGGCACATCACACATTAATGAACGTTACTGTAAATGTGCCCGAGATAACCAGAGGCAAAATTTTCATCTATTGTCTCTGGATCTTTTAAAAGTCATACCTAAAAGAAAGTGTAAAAACTATAAGATTAGACAAACTGTCAAATTAGACAAACATAAACACATACAGTACATAAACAATAATATGAGGGCTGTGCGATTAATTGAATATACGCTGTGCGTATCGAAATCGCGATGTGAATATGCGTGATTTCTAAATCGCCTTACAGCGTGATTTTTTTCGCGCGCTCCCGACTTTTCCCGCAGTATGCTATTTGAACCAATCACAACGCAGCGTGCCTAAACGGAGCGCGAGAACAGGAGATTGAGCTTAATGACAAATAGGCTACAGAAACAGGGACCCCGCCCACACACACACACACACATTTACTTTTTGCCATAGATCTGTTCTAGAGACATTTTGTTACACCTTTACTAGGTGATTTTTTTATTAATTTTTTTGGTCTGTTACAGGTCTTTGCTAAAAATCTAATTGTTTTCCTTTGGAAAAATGTTTCATATTCACACTGTAAAACATGTCCATGTGTGTCAAAATCGTGATTAAAATCAAAATCGCAAAATTGTTCAAGAAAATCGTGATAGGTTTCTTTTGTCCATATCGCACAGCCTAACAATAATAATGTAATATACTAACAATCAACAGCAAAGCAACATTTAGTAAGCAGCAAATTTTATGGCATGAAAGCCATCAGAAGGTTTGTCAGATTTCATGCTGGCACTCTTGTTTTTGCAGTAGCCAAGTTTTAATTTTTTTTTGCCGTATGTTGTTTGGGTTTGTAGATCAACTGGAAATGATTTCCAGCTATGTGATGCTCAATAAAATGCTTTCCCTGCATGGTATTCTGCAATCCCCTCTATAAACAGCTGTAGCCCATCTACTATTTATTTTATTCATAAACCATAGCTAATACTTGTATATACAGTGTAATTCATTTAAGGGTAAGTATTTGTCTTTGTTTATTTATGATGCAGGGTGGAGCCATGTTGATTTGATGTTACTCTGTAAACTGGGAAGGAACCTGTAGTTGAGAAGAATAGCCCAAGCTAACTTCAAATACACGCTCATTTACTACTGTGTTGAGAAAGAAGGGTTTACCAAGTTGTGCCACCTACGCAAATAAATGAAAAGAATGCTTTAAAAATAATTTAAATAGCCCCAAGTGGCGCAGTAACAACAAACTCAACACTATAATCCGGACACCACAGGTTGGAATCTAGAGTGATGCTGCAGCCTCCCTGAAGCCAAGTCCTTGGGAGACTAGAGAGAGAGGATTGTTCAAGGTCTCCCAGGGGGAGGGATACGTGGCGTTCCTGCACATTAATTATGGTGATGCCGTGGGCATTTGTGAGCTTATGGAGCATCACGTGAAAGGAGTGGATAGTGCCGTCCTCAGAGTCTGATCCCTGATTGTGGTGCGCAAGCCAGCATTTCAAAAACATGTGGTCGATGGAAACGTGATAGTCTTCACACCTAGAAACTTAAACATCTGCATGTTTCTTTTTTTGCAACTGTTTCCAAAGTTATAAACTGGTAGTTTCCTAGTAAAACATACCAGAAAACCCATTCACTCACAGCACCCTCGAGCCCATCCCAGAGCAATTTCGGAACACCAATAACCTGCATGTCTGTGGACTGTGGGAGGAAACCCACCAAGCAACATGCAAACACTATGCACAAAGACCCGAAACCTGAAGGTGCAAGAGAAGAAAAAAATAATAATACATGTAAAATCTTTTTCCCCCCCCACTTTCCCCACACAAAATGATTTGCATATCATTACACTCCTAACGTGCGTGTGTGTGAGAGAGGAAGTGTTACCTCATGTTTTTTCTCCTCCTGGTCGATTAAATACTCTTCAACATCAAACAAACTTTTGTAAAAGTTCATGTTTTTGGAGATTAGTGGGTCCCCTGGGTTACGCTGTTGATAAGTGTGTGCTGCTGATACAGCCTTCTCCAGATTATTCATCTACACACACACACACACACACACACACACACACACACAGACAGAAAGCAAGAGAGACACAAAGAGATCAGATGAGAGCATCAAGAAGACATAAATGTAAATAAAGTTCATTATTTATATCTGACGGTAACACTAAAACTCAATTAGAGTAAACTTTCGTGAAGATGCTAGAAACATTTCTGTTAAAGCTTTGACTCCAATGGTTACAAAGCGTCTGACACTAGAGACACCTATAAATGTTTAATAAACATACACAGAAAGATTCAACATACAGTCAATACACACATTATTTATTAAGTTTTAATTGAGTAGTCAGTGTACAAGTCCCTGTGAATGAGCTGTTACTATGGAAACAAAAAGTTATTAGGTCATGTGCCGAGCAGAAAATCAATAAACACTTTCTAACCAACCACAGTATGCAACTCCACAGGGGTGTGACTTTCCAAATATATCTACTGGCTGTTATATAGCACTGGTAAGCTTAGGCTTTAAAACTTAATAATGTACTTGCGTGAATATAGGCCGATCCAGATGATAAGATAACCCCCAATTCTGTAACCCATTTTTTAAATATAAGAAACTTTGAACAAAACATAATAAAAGAAACTATATTTAACACATTTAATAGTGTCACATCTCATTCATTTGGCATCGAAAAAAAAAAACGCCCCCTATATATATATATATATATATATATATATATATACACACACACACACACTGGCCTATATTCGAAGCATATAATAATAATATGATTCAGTGCCATGGCAACCACTCATAAATGTCAAAAGCCTCACAACATTTTTGCTGATATAAAAACATTAACGATGCAAAATATAGTTTACATGTAAAAGGAAGAAAATTTGTAATATAATTAATACAATCTACACGTCTATAAAAGAGGATGTCCATTTGCCACTGACGATGAAAGCCAAGGATAAATATCATTTTGGCAGCACAGTTTCTATCGTGTCACAAGTGACATCAAACAAGTTTACATTTGTGTGCAGTTGGCATACGAGTGTGTGGATGTAAGCTAATGTTTTTGACACAGTTGCCCATTTGAAAAACAAACAGACGCGACACTAACCGCGGTTAGCAATACAGCCTAAAAAGAGATGCACTGTAAGCTAGCACATTAAACTTTGGGATCAAGATAGTTCCACTTCATCCTCTCAGCAAAGGTGTCATTGCTGATCCTGCTGTTACACAAGAAAAAAAACCTTGGAGGAGGGGCTGCACAAGGCGGCTGAAAGTGGTGTTAGGACAATTTTATACATGAGCATAGTATCAGACATGTGCCTGAAACTTATTGGAATAGTTAAGAAGACAAAATATTAAGACGTTCTATTTAAATTTATGGTACGGTTACAACAAAACACACGTTTAATATTTTTTTTTATAATTTAAATGTATATATATTTTTTATTATTATAAACAAATTATTCACCTGGAACTTGGCCCAAATTTTGCTCCAGAAGAATTTAAAGTAACATGCAGTATGTTTTTCCATTTACAGCATTAAACCTGAGGCATAAATAGTGTTTAACCATAAAAATGTATATTAAAATGGGCCAGAGGAAAGATTATAAAATCTAAAACTGTTTAGAAACATGTGATTCTTTAGCTTTTATCAATGCATGTTGATTAGAATGATATGTAATACTGCTGCACAATTAATCTCAATGTGTGCGTTTTTTTTTTTTTTTTTTTTAATCATACAGCCCTAATATATACATAGTTCTCATATGACGTCCCTACATACAGGCACAAACAGACACAACAGCAGAAATGGGACTGATTATTATTATTATTATTATTATATTTATAACTATCTTTTTAAACTAATAGGAATTATTTAGATCTAAAGATGCTGTAATCAATTAAAAAGTTCCAAAATTCATTCCCAGAACCATTTTCAAAGACAACGTGAAAACAAAATACTTCATTAAATATTTTGTTTTAATCTGACTTTCAAAGTACTAAAGTAAAGTAGAATATTTTGATGGTCCTGTGATGTGAAAGAACAACAGTGTCCTTTGTGTAAACCCGGTGTCCTACGGAGAATCAGAAATAACAACTGGAAACGATCTCCAGTGCAATACACTTTTACTTTTAAACGGTTCAAAGCACTCAATCTAACAGCAGTCTCACAATAAACAAAGCAGGGAATGTACTTGATGAAGATGGTACCACTATCAAGATCATGTGATTTGGGATGTGGCTTCAAGGTGCAAGGGCTTTAGCACCGCAAAATTATTAAATCTGAAGCTGTTGGTTATTTTTTGTATAACAAAATGGGTCTGCCTGTGGTTGACACTTTTTAACCGCAATGAAAGTTTATACACCCATCATCAACCATAACATTACAATGCAAAAGATTAAAACCAGGATTGTGTAGGTTTCCTAGGTGCCATCAAGGCAGCTATGGCCCTCAGTCCGTGGCTCTGCAGGGCCTCTAAGGGTGTGATGTGGTGTCTGGTACCTGGGGCATTGGGCTCTTTTACTGCAGGGCCCTGTGCACGGAGGACTGTGGTGCCATTCTAGCACTGACTTTTTCAGCAATTTGTACTGCATTGACGTTTCTGTGGGATCGGACCGGACAGGCTGAGTGAGTCATGGGTGAGGCTCAGGTGTCCATGATCCTGTAACCAGTTAGATATATTGGGGTATAACTGAAAATCAGTGTTACTGTGTTCATGTTATGGTTGTGTAACAACATTTATTCTATTGTGTTAATTGTTCATATTTAAAGTTCATTCAAACCAAGTGTTCTATAGTAAAGGGATAAAAAAAAAATAAAATAAAAAGTTTCACAAAGAAAAACGCATAATCATTAATATGGTGATTTATTTTATTATTTTTATAAGGTGATGTTTATATTGTGATAATAGAAAGGTGCTTTGAGTTTGAAAGTTATCAAGTTAACTCCTGACACAGGAGTCCTAGTTCCTATTACTGTATTGATGGAATCACCAGGATTCCCTTCGTAACTCTCTCTCTTTCTCCCTCAGTAACTTGAGGAAATTGAGAGACTGGAAATTGTAAACTGAAGGTCCCAAAAGAAAAACAATGCATCATTCATTGATGAATGAATAATTAAAATTGTTGTTGAATTGCTGTGGTACAAGAGGAACATTATTTTCAGTTTACAAATTCAAAAACTTATCCAAATAAGTTCACACATTCACTCATCATCTACATCACCTTATCCTGTATACAGGGTTCACAGGGGGCCTGGAGACTATTCCAGGAGACTTGGGGAACGTGGTGGAATACACTCCGGACAGGGTGCCAATCCATCGCACGGCACACAAACTCACACGCTCATTCAGACACTATGGGCCAGAGTATCTGGAGGAAACCCACCAAGCATGGGGAGAACATGTAAACTCCATGCGCACAGACCTTCGAACCAGGAACCTGGAGGTGCAAGGCGACAGTGCTAACCATTTGACCAAGTGCTGCCCTTATCCAAATACTTATTTTTTTAAATGTATTGGATTATCTATATTATTAGCCTATGTAACCCTTAAAGTCCCTGAGCACACTACTCCCAGCATCCTTGTGCTTGGACAGAATTTGAGAACAAACTTTGACATTGTGTGGCATAGTGACGTCCTACTCTTCCTCTGTCTGTAACTTCCTTTTCCCTCTCCATATCTGAATTGAAGCTTTGTGTCGAAGAATGAATGATTCAGCCTTTACACAGAGGTGAGACTTCTGCACAAGGAGGAGTTGTGTGTGTGTGTGTGTGTGTGTGTTTGTATGGAGGTGCAGATGTGGACGTGGCATTAGCGCGCACGCACACACGCACACAGCAGGAGTGCGCACTGTGTGGATTGAGACGCTTCATTTCAACTACACGGTTGCATGCGATTTGGGACAGGAGGACGAGAGGGGGGCGGGTGCAGGAGAGTGAAGCGCACACGAGACAGGGTGACGTTACGATGTTACGCGCGTGCCCGTATGTTTCCTCACTCAAAAAATGGGTACGGTCATATTCACAATCAGAATTATTTTATACAGTATAGCATTCGCCCCTCCTGCTTTGCTTAGCGTCACTTCCGCCTGGATTATTGCAGTGATTGTGTGTGTGTGTGTGTATGTTTGTTACCTGATAATGAGCAAATTGTAAATACCGGTACGGCGTCCTCGTGCGAAAGGCCTCCAAAGTTTCGGCGTTCGGGTATTTTTTAGAAAACAGTGGCGTTTTTGCTTTGCACTTTTTCACGCACGCAGCGCGAATGATAATGTGCTGGGTGATGCGCAGGGCCGCGTCGGTCTCGCTGTCGGTGTCGTGCACGGTGTCCCCGGTGCATGCGCGGCTGCAGCGCGCCTCGCTCTCCTTAAGTAGGCGGTGGAGGCGCAGGCTAAGCTCCAAGTAGCGCGCGCTCTCTGCCCAGTCCCGCGCGCCGTACCGCTCCATCGCGAACCCGTAGGCCGAGTCCAGCGGCATCAGATCCGCGTCCGGGAAATTCTCCGCACTGTAGTGCTCGTACTGACATCGAGCCGCGGGCACGAGCACAGCCGCGCACAGAAGCACGCACACCCACACGTAAGCCATGCTGAACCGCAGCTATGTTAAGCGTTAAACCAGCTCGTACTCCTCTTTATCCACGGCGCGAGAGAAGCCGCATGTCTCTCGGCACGTAGCTTTAGTTGGCCTGCGTGTGTCTGTGTGGGAGTGGAAAACTTGGAAAAAAGTGAATTTTAAAAAGTTTTTAAGTGCAGGGGCCTGACTGGGTCCTAAAGCCCTACCTTCTCTGTAGAGTATGCAGGGCAGATAAAGACAAAATCAGCCCCGTGCACGTATGCTGCTATGTCACGAACAGTGTTTGGACTTTTTTTGTTTGTTTGTTTTTACACTTTGCTTATATGTACTGGGTCTGTTGACGTTTTAAACACAAACAATCCAGCAGCCAAACAAGTGCTTTATTTTCCACCTGAACACCTCCAAGATGAACACCAGAGTAAAAAAGATAAAAAATGAAAAGCAATAGTTTAACATGCGACTGACAAAACTGCTACAGATTCATACTCATATAGTGTTAGGTTTAAGAAGAAGAGTGTCTGAAGTTTGGTTAAAGTTAAGAGCGCTTAATGGTTATCACTGTCACCTTGCACCTTCAGGTTCTCGGTTCGATTCCCAGTGTGTGTGTGGAGTTTGCATGTTCTCCCCATGCTTGGTGGGTGCTCTGCCCCAAGACGTGCAGATTAGGCTAATTTGTGTTCCCAAATTGTCTGTAGTGTGTGACTGAATGTGTGAGGATGTATGTGCCCTGCAATGAATTGGTATCCGCACCTGCAGTGACTACCCAGGTTCTGCATGCATCACTGTACTGCACAGTGCTATTTCAACTCAAGTTGGTAATCAACACATATCTGTTCTGCCTTATGCAAGTCACACCCTCGTCTACCCTCATCAAGTTTTAAATGCAGTCTTATGTTGCTGTAAACACTGTAAACTGATTATCTGAATATGTACGCATTTCATAGACCAGTTTTCATAGCCCCATTGCATTTAAAAACATCTGGTGAAGTATTGAACAATGGCAGCAGCTAAAGCTTGCAATCACAACAGTGTCCCAAATTCAACAATAATTCAAGCAAACCTCAAAACTTTGGTGGTTCCCAACCCTGGTCCTGGAGGCACACCTGCCCTGCACATTTTAGTGTTTTCCCTACTCAACCACACCCACTTCTATTCACAGAAGGCTGTTAATTATTTAAATCAGGAGTGCTAGGAACAAAGAAAACACTAAAATATGGAGAGCAGATGTGCCTCCAGGACCAGGGTTGGGAACCACTGGTGTAGCCTATACAGTATAATGTATTACATGGAATGCCACTAAATTTTCACCCTCTCTATCCTGCATAGAAAGGAGGTGAAAGATAGGAGTTTAGGACCTAGGGAGGTTTTACAGCTGTGCCCATGTTACAGCTGTGATTATCTGTTCCTTTTAATTCCGTTAAGTTGTGTTCGGGCTGCTGTTTCTCTGAGATCTTACAAACGGTTTCGCTGCTACATTGTCGCTGCAGACTGGAGACACTTCTGATCTCTCTCTCTCTCTATCTATATATCTATATATCCATCTGTCCCTGTGTAAGATCATTGCTGCAACACGTCTGCAAAAGAGGCGGAACCGAGACAGTAAAGTTTGCAGAGTTTGTTCGGGGTCTTTTTGTTTTTGGGCAAAATTAATGACAGTTTCGGTATTGTTTAGGGAAGGGTGTTTGTGTGTGTGTGTGTGTGTGTGTTTGTGTGTGTGAGAGAGAGAGAGAGAGAGAGGCAGAGATGGACATTAAATTGGCGCTGTGGGCACTGTATGCGTACTGCGCATGCGCGATGTGTAACGCGTCTCCCACCCAGGAGCTGATCATTGATCGATACTCATTACCGATCCGCTGTGGCAGAGAGGTTCAGGTCGGTGATTATGTCCGGTACCATTATACAGGATCGTTTCCGGATGGGAGGATCTTCGACTCCAGGTGAATGAAGGTTATTAATGCTGATTTAGAGTAATTGTGTTACAGCAGTACATGTTAAAATCTGTTCATGTTATACGGCTTGGAACTACTACTATTTATTATAATAATTTATCTTAAAATTGCTGGTTACGAACTAACGTTTTAATCTATATAAATAAAATAAAGGACCCCAGAGCCACCAAGTTGCTACTGTTGGGCCCTTGAACAAGGCCCTTCATCCTCAGCTGCTCAGATGTACAGTTTAATGAGATAAAAATGTAAGTCGCTCTGAATAAGGGCGTCTTCCAAATGCTGTAAATGTAAATGTTTTGTCTGTACATTGGTCAGAATGCCAGCGCTTTTTCGGACAAATATATAGCTTTTTTTTCCCCTCATGGTGGGCGTTGCTATACATGTCACTCAACAGAGCCAATCAATATGATAGTTAAATAGTAAATACGCCGAACATGCTTAAGACACAGAAACGACCGTAATGCACCCAAAATGCGCTCAAATCCTCAGGAAACAGAAACGAACGTGCAAAACAGCATGGATTACTTCAGAAAAGAGAAAATGCCCTATGAAAACTGAACCTTCATTGTCTCATATGTTACGAAAACATGGCATTAATAAAAAGAAGTCATGTGCAAGGCCACCATGAGATAAAACACGGGTCGTTAGAGCAAACATAGCCGCAGAAGTCTGAGGTAAGGGCGTGTAAAATACCTGAACTGATAGCACACTGTTATGCGCTAAAATCATAATGTTGAGTAAAAGTGATGTTATGAACAGTTATGTGCCAGATTTAATAATCTACTTTAAACAGGGAGTGTATTCAGCTGATGAGGAAAGAAGTACAATTTGGCGTAAACAAGGCGTAAAATACTTATTAATACAAAGAAATAAAATTTTGTAAGGTTAAGTTAGGCAGGGAGTTCTGTCATACAGAAAGACAAGCAGACATGTGCATGGGCTACAACCTGAAATAATATCGATTACATTAAAGCTGATCAGGTTATTTTTAGCTTCAACTAATTCTAACTCTTTATCCATCAACAACATATAACGATAATATTACTTTAAAACAGAGAGACACCTCTCACTGCATTACTTTGTCCTTCACTTTTGTAGACCATCTTAGTAAACCCTTTGATTTATCAGGTCACCTTACTGTATGCTTTGATTTTTCAGGCATCACTCATTTTCTCACACTGAACGACTGTGATTTGCTTTCTCATGTCTCATCCCTGTGCCATCCTTTTCTCAAGTTGCATTACTACATCACCCGGTTCTCACACTGCATTTTGTGCAATTGCTTTCGCAAACCGCATCACTGTCACTCGCTCCCTGACGGCATGTTACTGTGTCACTTGCTTTGTCAGGCCACGCAAACCGAATCATTTGCTTTCTCAAGCTGCTGTACTTCATCATTCCCTTTGTTACACCACATTACTGCATCCTTCCCTTTCTTAGCACACTGTAGCAAGCATACAAATACGAAAAGGAGTACTCACACAGGAGTCAGCGAGTAATAAGGTCTGACACTTTATGTTCATGCATCTGATTGAAGTTTTCTGTAAATAAATCTATTAGTTATATTATGGTGTATGGAACAAACATTAAATATTGGATTAGTCTTGCTCATTTTGTTCATTTATACTAGCTATTCGGTGCAAGCTTTATTTTAATCAAACACACAAATGTCTGAATAAAGAAGTTTAATAAGCACTTTTCAAATGTTATTTTTGTGAGAGGCTGCATGGTGGCTTTGTGGTTAGCACTGTGGCCTCACACCTCCAGGGCCTAGGGTTCAATTCCCACCTTGGTCTGTTTGCGTGGAGTTTACATATTGTCTTTGTGTTTTGTCTTTGGGATTCTCCCAGGCTAAAGACATGCAGATTAGGCCAATTGGCCCGTTGTGTGGCAGTCCAGGGTGTACCCCGCTTTGTCCCCATAGTCTCCAGTGATAGAATCTAGGCCGCCATGACCCTGTATAAAGGGTAAGTGGTGTAGAAGAAGAAAAAAGCTCAGTGGTTAAGGCATTGGGAAGGTCACAGGTTCAAATCCCACGACCACCAGTGGGCCCTTGCTCAAGTGTGCTTTATCAGAAACCACACTTAGAATAAGTCGCTTACTGTAGTTTACACTTTTGTTTAACGATTTATAAGTGACCTTAGAGGACTTTAATCTTCTTTGAGGTGCTTCGTTCTTGGTAATGTTTTTAAAAATTTTTTAGTCCCGTCTCTCTTTGTGTTATCTTTCTATTTATTTCAAGAAATACTTCTTTTTGAGAAGTTTCATATCAGTTAATGAGCTTTGCCAAGCTTTTCACCCATATTTCCAGCTCCAGAAAACTGTTCCAGAATTCCTGGTTTTGTCCTGTTGCCTGTTACTTCAGTATGTGATTATGGTTTATACTACTATATACTGAACTGACTGTTTTTTTATTTTTATTTTTTAACTGCTGTGGGCTGAGGATTTCTGCTTTGCCCACAATGAAATCATTTTACTCAATTGAATTCTGTTGCCTCCAAATGCATACTACACCTTCAAAAGAAACCTGACTGCATTTGTATACGCATGTACTGTGTGTAGGTGTTTTTTTAAACAAATTTTTACTTAAAAAAAAGGCTTTGGTTCATAAAAATTTATGCTATACATTCCTTAATGGTTTTTGGGTTGTTTTCGTTCATCTCCACAGCAATTCTACTCATGCCAAATCATCTTTAATGTTCATTATAGTTCATCTTAGATGTTTTTTTATATGAAAAGGAATGAGGGAAAAACAGAAAGACAGCATGTCCAAACTAAATGTTCTCCCAAGTTACTTTTTAATTTGTTTTATAAATTCTCAGATGACTGTCAAGAAAGATTTCAACCCTTCAGCAGTTGAAAGTGAGATTTCCACATTGATATAAAAATGGCACTTATTAAATTGATATGGCACTTAAATTGCACCTCTCAGTAGCGCATGTGACCATAAACCTGGAACTAGAGTGTGCACATGGTCAGACCATGTGTCTTTTTACATATGCTATACATAACACATCACTGCATCACTCGCATTTTCTCATTGCTTTGTTTCATTGTTTGCTTTCACTCACTTCATCATAAGAATGACACACTTACTGTGTTGTTTTTATAATACCTGCATTACTGTAGTATGGAGTATTCAGCCTTCTTCTAGAATATAGTGCAGCTGCTTGAGACAGACTCTTATACTAAGTCCATTGTGCTTATGGGTAACTTCAGTGCTCATGATGAAAGCACTTAGAGGGATGTTCCTAGGTGGAATGCCCTCCTGGACCCAAAAACCAAACCATGATTTGTCAATGGCAAAAAGGTCTTGTGTTGTATTCACTTGAGACTGGAGCATCAGATAAATTGAAGAGCAAACCAGGCAACTTAAGTTTATATATAATTTTTTATTTACAAGGCCAAGGTTAGAGAAGCATTCATTATAGGCAAACATCATATTTGCAAATGACTTTGTTCTTTTAATATTCTTTTAGCTTCTGAGGTCTGGACAAACACTCAAACATTTCTCAACATCACTCAAAGGGCTACCCAGCTGCGATGAAAATCAGCAAGTATCGGCCTATGATCCCATGTCCCAGAAATAAACAGGATTTTTTCTTCAGATCAAGATAAATTACAGGTGTGGACAAACAAGGTTCCTCTGCAGGGTTGCTGGACTTAATCTCATTGATTGGGTGAGGATCAAGACAGGAGCAGCTGCTGCTCTTCTGAATTAAGCAGAGAGCCAATTGGGGTGTGATGGACACAATGCAAACATGGTTGGCTCCAGGAAGAGCTACATTAGTGTATCAGGCAGGTTCTTCTGAACCTAGACCGTGGGGGAGCAAAAAAAAAAAAAAAAAAAAACTCCTGGAGAGTTCGTATCTCAGAGTTTTGGATATGTTTGGATCCATCAAGAGGAGCCTGATCTTTTCATAGATGTTTGCATTTATCATGCTTTTCGTCCTGCTAATTAAACACACACTGGGAAATGATGAAAAGAAATTAAAGAATTAATGACTGTTAATGAATGTTGTGTCTTGGTCTTTTCTATATTCTTCTAAGCGAGGCAAAGGGCAAGGCATTGGTTTCACCGGTGGGTGTGGACAGTAAGGTGATTCTTGGCTTGGACAAAGGAGTGATCGGGATGTGTGTGAACGAGAGGAGGAAGATCACTGTCCCCTCTCACCTTGGATATGGCGTCTCTGGAGCTGGTAAAGGCAAACACCAGAACTCATTACCCATTTCTCAGTGTCAGGGGTGTAGCTCAGGTTGACTGTATTACTTCCTAGGATTGATTTCAGGAGGAAATGACATCACAACAATGCTCTTCAGTATCCTGGTCTTCTTTAGGAGTTATTATTTTTAAATCATGTTGTCTATGATTCACAGGTACAGTGATTCCTCCTGATGCAACTCTGGTGTTTGATGTTGTGCTGTTGGACGTGTGGAATAAGGACGATGGTGTGGACACTCGTCTACTCTTTATGCCATTGTCATGTCGCCGCTCAGTGCAGCATGGTGATTTTGTGAGATACCTTTATAACGGCTCGCTGATTAATGGCACAAACTTTGAGAATAGGTATGAATGCTACGTTATTGAGAGACTATTTATATTAAACTAAAAGAGCTGAGGCCAATGGGTTTTTCTTTCTCATAGGTATGGTCAAAAAGTCACGTATGACACATATGTGGATGAAGATCACCTGATCAGTGGCATGGTGCAGGGGCTAATAGGAATGTGTGTGGGAGAGAAACGCTCCATCATCATCCCACCATTTTTAGCCTTCGGAGAGAAAGGATTCGGTATAAACATAATTACATACACACTCACGTGCCTGTTTGCCCAGTCCAGAAACACAAGGAAATTGAATTTAAGTTCTGAGAATGTCTGTGTGTGTGTATTCAGGTGTGAAGGTGCCGGCTTATGCGACGGTGGTGTTTGATGTGCTGCTTATTGATCTGTTTAATGTCAAGGATGATGTTCAGGTGGAAGTTCTCCATGTTCCTCATCATTGCACAAGAAAATCAAAGAAGGGAGACTTCATACGTTATCACTATAATGGAACCTTCCAGGATGGAACACTATTCGACTCCAGGTGAATAATCCCTCATTACAGCGTCCCGGAGCCCAGATGGGATTCTGCTATGTTAGGTCAAATAGATAACTGTGATGCAGGGGTCTGATGCAGTGTGGGGTTTAGTGTGTAGTGGTCCAATCTTGTGCCCCCAGACTATTAGAATTTGCGGCCCCTATTCATTGTTTTAAAACAAGTAAAAAACATTAAGCCCATGGAACTGTGCTGCAACTGATTAACAACAAACTAAAACAAAGACTTGTTCATATTCTAATGTGTGTTATTTTGGGTACTGAATTTCCCAAATACAAAAATCAGTAATGAAAAGTAGTACAGCACTCCTCTGCAATTCAGGTACAGGTACACACATGTTCTATATAACAATCAATTAAGGAAATCTCGTGCCATATAATGGCCAGTGCAAAGTGGCATTTGGTGCAGTGTGGAGTTTAATGCAGTGTGGAGTTTAATGCAGTGTGGAGTTTAATGCAGTGTGGTTTCTGGGGTGGTATGGGCTTTGGTGCAGTGTGGGGTTTAGTGAGATGTGGGGTTTAGTGAGGTGTGGGGTTTAGAGTAGCGTCATGGTTTAGTGTGTTTTTAAAGTTTAATACACCATGAGTTTAACTGTGGTTTTGGGTTTTGATAGAGTATGTTGTTTGGTACAATATATTCTTAGTGTGGTTTAGTGTAGTATGGGTTTAAAGGCAGTGTGAAGTAAGTGCACTGTCGGGTGCAACAAATTTGGGGGTTTAATGCTTTGTGTGGCTTACTTTAGTGTGGAGTTTGTGCATTGCATAGTATATTGCATTGTATAGTTTAGGGCAATGGCGGCATGGTTGCTTAGTTAGCACATGGTTAGCACTGTAACTTTGGTTTGATTCCCGCCTCAGGGTTTGTGTGCATAGCGTTGACATGTGCTCACAGTGCGTGGTGGATTTTCTCTGGGTACTCTGGTTTCCTCCCACCATCCAAAGTCATGCAAATTAGGCTAATTGGCATTACCAAATTGCCTGTGGTTTGCCTTTGTGTATGTGTGTGTGTGTGTGTGTGTGTGCCCTGCGATGGATGAGCACCCCATCCAGGATGTACCCTGCCTCGTGCCCTAAGTTTTCTGGGTTAGGCTCCAGGCCCCATGCATCCTTGTATACAGGATAACGCAGACAATGAGTGAGTTTAGGGCAATGTACATTACACTGTGGCGTTTGTAGTTTAACACTGTACATTGAGGGTTTATTGTCATGGGGGCTTTAGTGCACAGTGTGGTTTAGTGTGGTGTGGAGTTGCTGACCTGTGGGTGACCTGTGTGTGGCTAGTTTGTCTACTCTGCGTGTTTTTGTGGCTGAGAGCAGTGCATTTTCCAAACCAGCAGGTGGTGCTAAAGCCAGGATGCTCTTGATGGTCAGTGAGGACATTAAAGCTGCTGCAAAAAAATAGGGTCTGTACTGCAGCTCATTGTATGGTGAGGAGCACATGAGTTCTTCCCTGTTTCCTGTAAATGTGGAGCAGTTGTTTTTAATGCACATCTTCCTTTTTTGGAGATCAGACCTGACCAGAGCAGAGGAGTGTTGCATCATCGGTACATATGATGACTGTTGAAGATGTGCATGAACACGCAGTCATAAGTATTTAGGAAGTATAGAACAGGTGTTCAGTCTGGTGGTAAAGTCTCAGCTATAATCAGCCAGCACATTTCACCTTTACAAGTTTTTCTTCTGTACAAACCATGGTGCATTATTTACATTGTTTAAAAAGATTTTCGGTAGGATGTCGTAATAATCTTCTATGAATATTGTTGTTATTCATGTTAACCACTTCCCCCAACTCAGCTACCGTCGCAACAGTACATACAATACGTTTGTGGGTTTGGGCCATGTGATCGCCGGAGTGGATAAAGCGTTACAAGGAGTGTGTATGGGAGAGAAGAGACACATCATCGTCCCTCCACACCTTGCTTATGGAGGGAATGGGACAGGTGACACATGCACACACATGCACACGCATGCACACACACACACACACACACACACACACACCGATATGCACACCTTATTCATCACACATCTTCATGGTGTGTGTGTGTGTGTGTGTGTGTGTGTGTGTGTGTGTGTGTGTGTGTGTGTGTGTGTGGTTCTCAGGTGACCTTATTCCTGGTTCGGCTGTGTTAATCTTTGACCTCCACATCATTGACTTCCACAATCCAAAAGACTCAGTGGAAATTCAGATTACTCACAAACCCCTGCAGTGTAACAACACTAGTGAAGCTAATGACCTTGTCATCTATCACTACAACTGCTCTCTGCTGGATGGAACCCGACTTTACTCCTCGTAAGGGCACTATACACACACACACATACAAAGATTTCACCCATATGCCTCACACACTGATTAGTTGACTCATGATGCTAAAAGCAGCATTGAAACCCTTTATAATAATAGCATTGCTACTGCTCAACAGTTCTGACTGGGGCAGACCTGCACAGGCGACGCTGGGTCAAGCAGAGGTCATTGAGGGGCTGGATCAAGGGTTAAAGGGCATGTGCGAAGGAGAGAAGAGGGAGGTCATCGTCCCCCCACACTTTGGACATGGACAAAATGAAGGTTAAATGATTTATCACTGAATATACAGTTAAAGCAGCAGTAAACGTTGAAACAATTTTACACTTCTGAGCAAACGGTTTAAAACACCCCCTTTAACATACTAGACTATCTATCTTTTATCTGCACCTCTCATCTGATCGTCCGTTCTTTCACATGACATTCTGTATGCACTCGTTTGCCCAATCACTTTCAATTGCCCTCTATCAGTGGTTTCTCTGACTGTTAATTGCTCCTCTGTCTCGAAAGGTATCCCGTTTCCTAGTCTTTGACTCTTTGTTGCAGCGCTGATGCTCACTTTCCAGGGTGTTCCGGGTTCAATTGTACCTGAACACAGAAGTGGACACGGCACTTTCTGCTTATATTGCAAGTGCTGTCTATCTTCTCCAAAATCTCGGTGTGCATGCAGCACGCCCTAATCTCAACCTCTGACTTACACAGCCATAGCTGATACTGTAGGAAGGCTCACGGGTGCGTTTTTTTTTGACATTGTCTCATCTCATCTCATCTCATCTCATTGTCTATACAGCTTTATCCTGTGTACAGGGTGGCGGTGGGCCTGGAGCCTATCCCAGAAGACTTAGGTCATGAGGTGGGCTACACCCTGGACAGGGTGCCAATCCATCGCAGGGCACACATACACACACTCACACACTACGGGTAATTTGGGAACGCCAATTAGCCTAATCTAGTGAAGTCATTGGACTGTGGAATGAAAGCAGAGTACCCGGAGGAAACCCACCAAGCACGGAGAAAACATGCAAACTCTATGCACACAGAGGTGGGAATCGAATCTGGCCGGGAAAGTAACGGGCGAGTAGTGCTAACCACTAAGCCACCGTACCGCCTACTCTTGACGTGTTTTTTTCCCCCAAACATCAATGATATTAGGCATAGTGCGAAGATTGACTTCCTAATGGCATCTCACAAACCAAGAAGGTGCACACTGCCACCTGCTGTATTAAAATGTGAAAATACACAAGTGCACCCGAGTACAGAGATAATGATAATAATGGGAACGCTGTCCAGAGGGGAAGCCGGGAGTTCCTGGGCACGGTACAAATCAATCATCCCTAATGTGAAAGCGCTCTAAGATGCCACTTTATGTCCTTGCTGCCGCTCTGAAAGTAAGCGCTAAGCATGTTAAACATTTGAATTGTGTTACAGGTTCTGTGGTTCCGGCAGATGCAGTGTTACTTTTTGAACTGGAGTTGTTGGAGTTGAAAAAAGGTGTTCCTCCGGGCTTTCTGTTTGTCTGGCTGGAGGATATTCCTGATCCTCTGTTCAGCTTCATGGACCTGAACCAGGATGGAGAAGTTCCACTGGAGGAGGTGTTATTGTGTTTCTTTGTTATTGTGTTATCATTATTATATATATATATATATTTTCAATTATTCTTTTAAAAACCCATTTAGCACACAGTGTGGTAATTTGTCCTCTTGGTCCCGCTCCAGTTCACAGCATTCATCAGGTTGCATGTGTCAAAGAGGAATGGTCGTCTCCACCCTGCAATGGACCCTGATGTAATCATTAGAGAGATGTTCACCAGCCAAGATCAGAACGCTGATGGGAGAATCACAGAAGATGAGCTGAAGCTTAAAACGGACAAGACGACAGGACATGATGAGCTCTGAGAAAGTGCCATAATATTATTAGTGAAGCCTGTGTAATACAATCAGTGACTAACACCTGCAAAGGTGAATCAGGATGTGCTGAAGAACTTCAGTTCATCAAGAACATCAGGATAAAGAGCACACACACACACACACACACACACACATTCACATAATTTTCATGTTCTGTTTAAAATAAATGTACAGAAATGTGACTGTATAAACTACTCACCTTACAGTTATAAGTAATGACTCGTCTTACTCATCAAGCAGCTGTTTTATGGGTGTGTGCGTGTGTGAGAGAGAGTGTGGAGGGGATCAGCTCACTATCATGCTCCATCATAAGATCCACATCTTATGTAGATGTAGATTATTAATACCACCAAACATTAAAATACATAATGTGGTTACATCAACCTGTCAGACAGTGGTGCTGAATGTAATACAGTTCCTCACTCCAGGCAAAATCATGCACGAAGAATGATTCATTTTAAGGTGACATATGCATGGGCAAGCTTCTGAACTAATAAATTATTGCATATACACTGCCCAGCATCACTTCATGTGTTTTCCTTCTTACCCTGAAGTGCCGATCACTCTGGAATAGGCTCAATCTTACCCTTCATCAGACCTTTTTCCTTTGCTTCAAAGGCAAATCTTTATGCATCCTGCCAAGCTGATGCCTTTTTTTATTAGTCTCACTAATAAAAAGTGATTTTCTGATGAAAATACATCTGTTTAGTCCCAATCCTGTGAGTTCTCATCACATTGGATGCGTATGGAAATGCTCTTACTAAACATAGTTCCGATTCATGCAACTTCATTAATTGTTTGACTGATCTCCATTCAGGATTTTCTTTTTGCCAAATTGCTTCCACAAAGTTGATGGTTCAGCACTACAATTGAAGGGTTGTTGAAGAGTTTTTTTTTTTTTTTCTTTCTTATTTTCCCCATTTATATTGGTCATGATTCACAAGCAGGAAGGTGCCATAAGGACGGTACAAACAAACACTCAAATATAGAAAAAAAATAGTTCAGCTCATAAAAAAATAATACTTAATTATTTAATTTGAATATTATTTATGGCTGTTTAAAATACATAAATGCAACTAAAGATAAATTTAATTACTATTATTATTATTATTATTATTATTATTATTATTATTAATTCATCAATGTCTGCTAAGAGCTAGCTATCTGTTCTGTACCCTGTTCTAGCTAATCAGCAACAGGCAGCTTGTTCAGACTGGAGTTGTAATATATACAGTAATGTAATAGCTTTATTTACTTCTCAGCCACCTGTAAACAAAATGTCACCAGAAATTGCAGGGCAGACTAAAGAGAGCTGACATGAGGCTGAGTTGTATGTTTCGTGTTAAGTTTGATGGTTAGTAAAGTTCCATTTAACAAATCCTATTGCTGTGTGTCATTGATAAAAATAGCCACAGTTTCCACATGTTGGCGGTTTCTCAGGCATCTCAGCTTCTTGAAAAAGAAGACAAAGAGCAAACACAGGGCTGTGTTAACAATGGTGAAGTTTTCAAATTTAGAAGTTTCGATTTTGAAGTTACCTCCGAGAGTTGAAAGGCATGAAAACTGATGTGGAAGTTGCTCTGTTTTTTCTTAAAGTATGGCTAACTTGTTTTGCTGTTTGATAAAAATCAAAGGCACAGCTGATGTTCTGATGTTAGTTATAATATAGATGTAACTGTCTGGTGATGGTATGCTGGCTCTGGCAAAACTGCCATATCCTCTTATGTCCTCAGCAACTGTTGCAACAGTTTGCTACAACCTAGATAACATCTGGAAATTGAGTCATGTCCATTGCACTTCTTTCTTGTTAGGTCAAAACATTTCTCTACTCATCCAAGCAGCTTCTTCAGTCTGAGGGAAATTGGAAGGTTTCCACATAGTTGTATCCTCCAGGGTCAAGAATCCTTCCCTGACTGAAAAGAGGCTTGTTAGATGAACAAGAGTAACTTAAATAGAATAGAGGTAAAAATGTAAAGATTTTAGATGGAACACCAAAATCTGGGTGATAAAGATGTCATGCCTCTAGCTTTACCCCAATTTAATGAATAGGGGAAGAAAGAAAGGTAGATATAAAGTGAAGGATATAAGGACAGAGGATTTTTGACTATGTTTGACTATGTGAATTTTGATGGTTTGACTTGAGAACTGAAAGAATTAGAAAAATTTGAATACATTAGACAATAGGTGTAACAGAAAACAGGATTTATATTGCCAAAAGGAAATATAAAAATAAATAGTGGTCAGACACATGTGTGTGTGTGTGTGTGTGTGTGTGTGTGTATGTGTATGTGTACACTCCTGGTCACTGTCATGTGATTAAATACGATTAAGTAAGTCTTAACAAAGAGAACTGAAACTGAGAATAAATGTGTAAAAGTTTGTGTGTGTGTTTTCATTGTGGTTAAAATGTAAAACATATTTTTACACAAATGGTAATTACTCATGTCTTTATTAGACTTGTTTTTATAATAGTTTGGAATGCAGAGTGGAGCTGTATAAATCTTTCTAACATTGACATTTCTTCTAATAATTAATACAGATACAGTTGTGTGTGTTATAAACTTTATACACTGCAATGTGATAAATTGTCACAGCAAATAATGATTCAATTATTAGATTTTCCTGCAGGGGGAGACATTACCCACATTTCGCAGATATTAAACATAACAGAAGCAGGGAGATGCATCCCTGATCAGAAGCCAGTAGTAGGCAATTTACCAATTTAAACAACACTATCTCATGTAACATGATGAGGCCTAAATCCTAACCGACTGATTTCCTGAATGTTATTCTTATGCTGGGAGGTTTGATTTTGGCCTATAGTTGGACAGGGTTCATGTTGAGCTGAGCTTTTTTTTAAATAGGGGTATTATTACTGCTAGTTTATAATAGCCCATAATATGTGAATGAGTGAGTGAGTGGATGTATGTGTATGTGTGTGCCCTGCAATGGATTGATGCCCCATCCAGAGTGTACCCTGCTTCATGTCCTAAGTCTCCTGAGATAGGCTCCAGCCCCCCCGCGACCCTGAATACAAGA
>JAQMYJ010000023.1:35084367-35099368 GCA_030014305.1 Clarias laeviceps | reverse complement strand
ACAGAGAGCAGGAATTGATCTGCATTCATACTGTGTGTTAGGTGGCAGGCAGTTCAGTATAACAGTTGATGTTAATTAACATTTGATCCATCATGTAAAATTACAAATTTTATAATGAATTAAATTTTCCACTTGGCTTTATTTATATATATATATATATATATTACTGTGGAACAGAGGACACCTCACTAGGAGAACAGGAAAATAAAACTGTATTTTTGAAATTGCATTTTTAAGTTCTTGGGGTAAAATGAATGGAAAAGGATGATATTTTCTTCAGTCTTCATGCTGCTTCTCAGAATACTTGAAAGATACTTGTTCTTTCTCCTTTGTACACATAGAGCTCTGTACTGAAAAGAAAAGTCACACATATTTGTATGTATCCTATTTTTGTTTCCTTAGGCAGCATTCAGTTTCAGCCTCTTTAACATGAGTTGAAAAGCACTTAGTGCTCTTACGTCAATCAATCACGGCTCTAAAGCCAATAATTGGCGTCCGAGAGCTCCCGCAAATTATTGGTGGAGACAGCCAATGATACAATTAAAATCCTTCATGTCTATTTGAGTCCTCCTTTTATTATTAAATAAAAAAAAGCCAAACTTAAATTATATACTTGCAACAAAGCAAAAATGCCATCTGCTGTTTTTTACCTGTTTAATGTGATTTTTGCTCCTGAACCTCAGCGCATAGTCAGCGCAGCATGACATTTCATGTTTTGAACACAAGTTTGTCTGGTTTGAGAAGGTTTTAAATATCACTCCATTTGTGATTCTGAGCAAGAATGCCTTCTGACGGGCAACTGATGCGCTGTCATATCCACTATGAAGTATAGCTTTTCCAGCCACTCTGGCTGTTTTAGTTTAGGAAAGGTGAGCCCTTTGCTACCCAGGAAAGTCTTCACTTCTTCCAGACACATGGCAAAGCATTTCATCCAGCCCCCCCGCCGCCCCCAACCCCCCCCATGTGTTCTGTGGAGATCAGAACACATGCTTTCCACCACGACCAGTAGCAAACAGAAGTGACAGAACTGTTATTTAAAACTTTTGCCATTACTTTATTGACAATCTGAATGACAACATTTATTACTTTTGTGCATTCTGGAGGAAATTTTTGAGCACATGGTCCCTTTTGGTGCATGATGCAGTGAAATGGCAGCAGCGTTCTACCCAGCGACTTCTGCAGTAAAGACAAAGCCTTTCTGTGCTCAATATTCAGTAACCACTGACACCAGGTGGGTGATGTTTATTTCTTTGGCTGTTAATCCAAGACAGCCTAACAGATGTCCTCCCCCTGTGTTTGGCCTTTTAGTGGTATCAACTCAATAATTGCTTCCAGAGGTTACATATCGGCAGAACAGTGCTATTTGTTCAATATCACCTTTGTCTTTGAACTCATTACAGGTGATTGAGTATGCCATAGCTGAATTGATGTCTTGCTGTCTGGTGATGTTTTCTCCCATTTTTATGGTTCTGTCATGACAGTCTTTGCAGAGAGAGACATATCTCTGATTTTCTGCAGAATTTTACTCTTGTTTTTGAAGTCTGAGAATAGATGTTAATGAATGATTCTTTTATATATTCTCCATCTGTGAATGGCTTCCTGTGCCTGACTACTGAACATGAGTGGCCATAAAACTAGGATATGTAGTTGCAGACTTCATTCACGTCTTGGAATCATTTTTGCACAGATCAACCTTCTGCATCAGTTCAGAAACGGATATTTTTTCCAGATATTTTTTAGCAAAGGCTGTGTGTTTATTCTGAAAAAGTCTTGCAACATTTGACTTTTAGTTGTTTGCCAATTTCTCAGCACATAAATTATTAAGCATACTGGTAAACAAGTCTCATCAGCAGTGCAAGCAAATGGACTTCTGTTAAACGTTCTGTTTTCTTCCAAAACTTTTCTTTTCTTGGATTTATCCATGGTTGGCCTACGGGGGGTGAAAAAAGTTAAATAAACCACGTGCCAGCGGGTGTCATACATTGGCAGTTGTGACGCATATTCTGAGCACTGAAAAATGAAACACGTTTTATTTTAATGTTACAAGATCACCGTAAGCATCAAATTTAGAATTACATTTAAAAAATTAACGGACTAAAATAAAAATAAATTTTAAATTTAAATACACATTCTTTATTTTCCAAGGCCACAGGGAGCCGCTGCAGAGGAATTAAAGAGCCACATGTGGCCCCAGAGTCGCAGGTTGCCGACCCCTGCTCTAGTTTCTCTAAGCAAATCATTAAGGGCTTTGTGTGGAATATAAATGTGCCTTAAGTTGACTGAATCATCATTAGCAGTAGTTTGACTCTGCCTACTGTCTGCTGTCTGAAAGACTTCAAGAGGATCAAAGATACATGAGTTACTATTGAGGTATTAATGGATTATATTACCAATGTTACATATTTAATGCTAGAGGGACATGTGGATTTAGAGCATTACCGATATCTTTATTTTATAATCACTCTCACTATTAACATAATGATTATCTGCTTTAATACTGTTATTATTTTTATCATATACAAAAACAAACACTTACATGAGCCCATGTACATTTTCATTGCTGCTTTGCTTTGTAATGCTCTCTTTGGCACGGCTGCTATTTATCCCAAACTTCTCACTGATTTATTGTCTGAAAAACAAATAATCTCTTTTGGAGCTTGTTTATTTCAGGCATTTTGTTTGTACACATATGGTGCATCAGAGTTCACACTGTTATCAGCTATGGCATATGACAGATATGTCTCTATCTGTAAACCATTACATTATACAACTATTGTAAATATGTCCACTGTCAGAAAGCTAATTTTGTTATCATGGTGTTTGCCCTGTTGTGAAGTTGGAATAGCCATTATACTAACATCGCGCCTTCAGCTATGTAGACTTAAATTAAACAGAATATACTGCGACAATTACTCTATTGTTAAACTAAACTGTATTGAAACCTTTGTTAATAACTTATATGGAATTTTATTGTTCTGCATTGCTGTATTTCCTCAAGTGGTCTTCATAATATACTCGTATGTCAGGATACTTGCTGTGTGTTTAAAAAATTCTAAACACTTCAGAAAAAAAGCTTTACAGACATTGTCACCACACCTTCTTATTTTCTTGTTCTTTTCCGTCAACGGAAGTTTTGAGATGATAAATAATAGGCTAGATTCAATGAATATTTCCCACATTACAGCCATGGTTATGTCAATTATTCCTTTTGTATTTATGCCACTTATTAATCCTATAATATATGGATTAAAAATGCAAGAAATTAAAGATAATATAAGGAAGCTGATTTCATAAGAAAATGTGATACTTTTAGTAAATTACTTTTTTTTTCGCTTTACTTTCTCTTTAGAATTTGGGCTTAATATTTGCATTTTGACTTTAATTGGCATTATACACTATATGGGCAAATGTTTTTGGGTAAACCTGCAATGACACTGTATACAAATACATATACTTGAATATGGAGTTGGTCCCCCTTTTGCAGCTTCCACTCTTCTTGGAAGGCTGTCCACAAGATTTTGGAGTGTTTCTGTAGGAATTTATTCCCATTTATTCTGTAGAGCAATTATGAGGTTGGGCACTGATGTTGGACAAAAAAGCCTGGCTTGCAATCTCCATTCCAGTTCATCCCAAAAGTGCTTGATGGGGTTGAGGTCATGGCTTTGTGCAGGCCAGTCAAGTTCTTCACCATCAGACTCATCAAACTATGTCTTTATAGTCATTATTTTGCGCACTGACACACAATAATTTTGGAATAGAAAAGGGCCTTCCCCAAACTGTTGCTACAAAGTTGGAAGCATAACATTTTCTAAAATGTCTTGGTATGCTGAAGCATTAAGATTGCCCTTCATTGGAATAAAGGGCCTGATTCACCAAATACTTTTGTCTATATAGTGTATTATTAGGTCAGTATACCATTATGGATAATGCTTTATATGGCATGTTACACTGCCTGGCCAAAAAAGAAAAGGTTTTATTGACCACCATTAACTTTGGTTACAGTGCACAGTATGGTGGGGAATTCATGTGTAAAAATGAATTCTCTAACTTCATGCACTTCCCTTTTTACCCTGGTGCACCGATCACTCTGGGTCATGCTTAATGTGGACTCACCAGACTATATAACTTTCTTCCATTGCTCCAAAGTTAAACCTTTATTGCTTGTTCCTAATACAGTAAGTCTCTTAAACAAATGTTTAGTTAGTTCCTTGCCAAGTGAATTCTTGTCACATTGTGATGTAGAAATGCTCTTAATTTCCCTAATAAACATAGATGTTATTTCTGTCAAATATTTTTACAATGCATTTTTACTAACTGTTTAAGTGATCTCCATTCATGATGTTTTTCCACCTACATTCCCACCACAAAGTTGACAGTTCAGCACTATCCTTCCAGGTTTTGCTAATGTGTTGAAGGGTTCTTAATCCAGTTCCAGTAATATAATCTCTTAAAAGTACCTCAACTATGAGAGAAAATCTGAAAAATCATATTGTAGGAATTTTAATGAATTAGTTGGTAAATTCCTCGGTAAAATAAGTATTTGGTCATCTATAAACAAGCAAGATTTCTGGCTCTCACAGACCTGTAAATTCTTCTTTAAGAGGCTCCTCCGTCCTACACTTGTTAACTGTATTAATGGAATCTGTTTGAACTTATCAGTATAAAATACACCTGTCCACAACCTCAAACAGTCACACTCCAAACTCAATTGGTGGCTGACTAAATACTTTTTTGCCTTACTGTATAAGAAATTATAAGAGAGACATATAAGAAATGGTAATAAAATTACATGTACCATACAGATGATGTCAGAGGCTGTTTATTCACATTTTATAAACAATATTACACCTTTAAAGTACAGTAATGCCTGTCACTACCATTTTCTCTACAAGAGTGCATTATTTACTCGTGAGTTCACAACTAGCAATGTAAATGATGATGATGATGACCCCCCTCCCCAAGGGTCCAGTAATTATGTGCCGATAATAATTTATAGAATTTATCACAATGTTCAACACGCGATAATCTTATTAGCAAGCACTTAATTAGATCATAAACTAGACATGCTTAAAGAAAGCCATACTGAGGAACTCACAGATGAGTTCGGCATCTGTCTCGAAAATAAACTCTTATTTATAATATTTACTCTGATAATGAAGCCTGACCAGGTACAACTGGACAGATGTACTGTATATAACCAGCTTGCTAGGACTAGTGTTATCTGTTATGGAAAACTGAGCACTGAAAACCTTTAGAGATAAACCGCTGACATTTTATAGTATTAAAATGTACAGAGCTGATGATAAAAAGAGGTGAACTGTCAGTCTGGACAGGTGAGGGCGTGAAGCTGAGAGAAAAGCTCAAGAGATTTGTGGAAGGAGTTAACGACCAGGAAACTGTCCCTGGAGAACTCACAGGTTGTGGCCAGGTGATGGCTGGGGAGCTGAGTAGGTGTAGCTGATCGGTAAAGCTAAAGAACAGAAGGGCCAGGACAGGTTAATGGCCCCAGGGGTCGGAGTGTGGCGCCATAGGGATGTCCCCAGGGAACTAAAAGGGGCAGATCAAGGGAGGGTAAATGTAACAGGTGTGTAAATGTAAGGGGTAAAAAGTGAAAAAGAAGAAAAAAAATCTTTTACATTGTATACATTTGACTTTCTCCCACCCCCCACTGTTTAGTTTGCAGTTCCTTTAGACACAAAGTGATGTCATACAGTCTACAGTGATGTCATACAGTATGCAATAAAATAGATTTACAGTAAAAAGCACACAGCAGCTTCACCATGCAGAAAAAAAAAACAGCACTGGTCCAAAAGTCAGTCCCACAGTTTCTCAGGACCCAAGTTGCTCCATTAGATCCTTGTATTAAAGGCCTGTAATGTAATACAAGGATCTAATGGAGCAACTTGGGTCCTGAGAAACTGTGGGCAGAAATCTCTCAGCAGGTATGTAAATGTGTTAATCTAAAACTTAATTATTATAAGTCCATCACTTGTTTTCCCAAGCACAATTCCCTTATAGGCATAAATGGAAAAAAACAAAAATACAACAATCATTTAAAAAATAAAAATGTACTGGTCCGTACACGTAGAAAAATAAAATTTTTATTGTTTATACACCACCCCGACTAAAAAGACGGAAAAACTTGTCATGTTCAGTCAAAAATATCAGGGCTAACCAAATCATTCATTTTCTGTTTGTGTGTTTTATTTAGTGTTATATTGATTTCAATGCACTATGATGACACCTTTAGATCACAGACTGGCTACATTATAATATCTTTATAACCTAATACTGATTCTAAATTCAGGTGCTGAGGTCACAGATTTAACCGGACTGTAGCAGAAGCTCCAGTTCCTCTTGGCACTCCGTCATCACAAGTCGGCTGAATTACTGCAGGAAGTTAACACTCAAAACTTCTGCATTAATACTGGCTCAGTACCAAACAAATGCTTAAAAGTAATCACATCCCCTCCCCTGACTGATCACAAGTGCAGGGCTGCGTTTTAAACTCTGATGCATCAGATCATCATCAGTAACACCAAGAGAACAGGACAAGAACCAGATCAACACAGGAACAGAACCAAAAAACAAAAGGACCTAGAACAGAACCAAAACAGACAAATAAAAGAATTGGATGTAAACAAGAACAGAATGTAAACAAGAACAGAATACAGGAACTGGGATAAAATCCAAACAGAATTGTATCAATACAGGAATGAGAACAGAACCAAAGTACTCCAGTGCACTAATACATTATAGATATACATGAAGTACACGATTTAAAACACAGCCCTGACCTTGTAACCATAATGAGCCCATTAATACACTGATGGTAGAACAAGGGATTAATACTGCAATAGTGACATTAAGTTGTCAAAGCTGAAACTACAGCTCATAGTTTTCTTCATAACAGGCCTCATATGTGTTCAGATTAAACATCGCCAGACATTTCAAACATTGTGCACAACTCTGTCAAGAGTTTCAGCAGAGATTTAACTATAGAAGGAATAAAAAACAAATAAAAAAAAAATTACAACCAAACACACACTCAGTATATACCATATGTATAGTTTTTGCTGGAAATTGTTGTTGTGAGTCACATGGTCCAAAAAGGATGCAGTTTACTGGACAACTGAGTATAATTCTGATCAAGTGATAAAGTAAGTCCTACTTCTTAGAAATCTTTCAGCAACTGAAAAAGAATACTTTATAATAGGACAGCTAATAACATTCTAATGATCTTTGTTTTAAATACAGGGTCACCAAAAAATATTGCTTTGCCGCAAATATTCTCAAATGTTTATTTCTGCTTTTTTGCCGTTGAACCAGGACTATGTATTTCCATGATTTCCACATGGAGTTCCTGACAGTTTTTATGGAGCTGTACATAATCATCTGCTTTTAGCAAGAGACCATTAAGATGTAATAGCTTTGCTGTTGTCAGTTGAAGTGTATGACTACAATTACTACTGGCCACCATGTTTCTAAAGGAGAGTAGAATTTTGGAAGTGAATAAAACGGTAAGAGTAAAAACTCTGCCTATAAATCAACCTGGAGATTCTGTTTGTCAAAACAACCCATGTGACTAGTAGTGTTAGCATTATGTAGCTATGATGTGGACTTTTAACTGTTTATTCATTTTAATCCTTCTTTTCTCTGTCTTTCTCCTTTTTAACCAGCTATATGATTTAGTTCTGAGCCGCAGGTGATGATACCTGTGGCAGTCACTAGGGGCAGTGTGCAGATTTAAACAGCGGTTAAATGTCCTTTAACATCAAGGGGCGACCTCTTGTTCTGAAAAATTAAGTCAGCGCTAAGTGTCAAAATGTGCAGTTCCTCGAATTACCACTAGGCTCCAAAAATGAGTCCATCACTAAAGAGGCCCATGTAAAATGTCCAACTTTACAACAGAAATAAACTTAGATTTCCCATTCATGACAACTGTATGGTGTAAATTTTTATGTAACTTCTCCATTTAAAATTAAACTAAGTTTGTCCAGTTCATACTGTATACAGTCTGTTTTCAGCATATGGTATATGTTGATTTATAGAGGCATGCATTCATGAATAAATGAGGGGCAAATAGTATCTTTTCTTGCCTTAAAAAAACATACATGTGTAACATATTTACTTTGAAATGTGTTTTTTTGTCCTTAAAGTGAATGTCACCGGACACCAGACACGTCCAGAACATTACTCAGAAACCCTGATACATTTACATTTAAGACAGCGCTTACTAACTAGCTTGCATTTTGAATTTATTTTCCACCTCAAAATAAAGCCTGTTCCCTGTGGGTGAAAGAGAAGAAGCCACTGAGTGTCTTTCCCAAATGGACAGATGGAGTAAGACAATGGGGAATGTAGCTCAGCAAGACGTAAATAAGGTGCAGGATTCGTTTAGCTTGTGTGTGTGTGCTCAAGTAACTGCTCACAGTGTTTACCGGCCCACAGGAGGAAGTGGAGGAGCTCCTCTCATTACTGCAACACAAACACACACAGAGTATTTTTCATTAAAAGACGTTCAATGTCTTAACACCTCTTTAAGATCTGACCGAAACAAAACACATAACATAATAAACTCTGTTTATTACTCGGTCGTGGGCTTGCCTGAGGAAATCCCTCACAAAGTCAAATTTAGACATGCTCTTACCTCTGGTGGCTTTACTGGGGTAAATCTTAGTGAAGTGTCTGTACTCATCTGGGGGTGGAAAATCATCCAGCGGGTGGAAAGAGTACTTCGACTCAAAATCGTCTGGAGAATAATTAAGAAAAACAAAAAATTACAAACGACAAAAAAAAAAAAAACATAAAATCCAATACAGTTTTATTAACACTGCGTTAAAGATCACTCACTCAATCTCACTCATCATCTATACCGCTTTCTCCTGTATTCAGGGTCGCGGGGAGCCTGGAGCCACTCACACACACTCATTCACACACTACGGGCAATTTGGGAACGCCAATTAGCCTAATCGTTAAAGATCATTTAATAAAATGCACACAGAAAAAACTGAGTCTTATCTATAAATCAGCAGGAGGCAGAGCCTATGTTAAATCAGGCAACTGCAAACATTTTGTTGTGACATACCCACTACATATCATTATTTTATGTATCCATCTTGATGCAACATGTAATTCACCATAAATATTGGTTGCAAATATAAAACATAACACTTCGAAGCCACACACCCCTACACACATGTCATTTGTTTTATATATACTGTATATATATTTGCATTTGAGTCAGAAAATGTTGCAATTCCTTTAAAATACTATTCACATAGCTAACAAATTATTTGTTCAGATCTGTACAAATCGAATCGCCATCTTGGTATCATGATAAAATTCTATTGGCTGGTCCCTGGTGATTCCCATCCCTAATTATTAGGATTACTGAAAGTAACGCAGGTAGAGCATTTGGTTTATCCTAATGCTTCACTGCATTGTGTTTATTAAGACCATTCGGACCAAAGCTATATTAGGATATTTACCTGCAAAGGAACGAGAACTGTGCGTGTTGTGGGCGTGCCCATTGCGAATAGGGGGTGGAGGGGGCGGGGCTCCAGCAGGAGAACGTGAAGGGGGAGGTGGGGGTTTACCCCTACTGGGGGCGTCAGAGTGTGTTCGATAAGGTGGAGGTGGCGGAGCTTCACGACTGCTTCGCTGCACCTGTGCAGGTACTGGAGGGGCTGAAACAAGTTTATTATATTAATTAACCTTTAATAAACCAACCAACCAACCAAAAACAACAAATATACAAAAAAAAGGCGTACCGGCTCCACGCCCAGGAGGATCACGTACTGGAGGAGGAGGACGGGAGGCAGCTGGGGAGGGGCAGGGGCTTTGAGGTGGAGGAGGCGGGGCATGACCTCGTGTGGGGGCATGACCTCCTGTTGGAGGTTTCTTGCTTAACGAGTTGTGCCTCTGTGGCAGTTCAGGGGCAAGTTCGTTTACTGGACTAGACGATCCGTTAGACACGGACAGCTGCTGGCGATAAGGAGGAGGGGGAGGGGGTGGAGCTAAAGAGGATGAAGATGAGGAAGAAGAGCGGCTGCTGGCCGGAGAAGGAGGTGGTTTCACTGGAGGTGGGGGCGGAGCTGGTGTGGGTGGGAGGGGCTTGTCACGGTTGTAAGTAGGAGTGGCACATTTCTGAGGAGGAGTGGGCGGAGCATTGCCACGGCGACTTGCAGGAGGGGGAGGGGGAGACGGTTGGTGGGATGGGGTCTCACTGTCATCTGGGCAACCTGGAGGGCGGGGCGCAATGGGGCGAGATGAGGGGGGTTGTAGTGATCTGCCCGCTGAACCATCTAACACACACACACAATAAATCTAACATTATAATCAGCATTTTAATAAGGTTATTAACATTTTTAAAGAACTGCATGCGCTTTTCTCGCACCTCCCACAGGTCGCAGTTTTGGCACACCACATTGAAACAAGTCTCCCATTGGCTGGTGAGCTCCTGTCGACACGCCTCCACCACTACCTCCACCACCAGGATTCTGTCCGTTTCCACTGTTAGATCCACCCCCTTTGGACTCTACAATGTAGCATAAAAGTAATTATTCTATGCTCATGTTGCAATATCTAAACTTGTTAAACATCCTCACACGCTTACTTTCGATCATTGGGGCGCTACGGTCATTAACCACGCCCACTGTCTTCAGTTTGGTCCCTTTACAGATATCGGTGAGTAACGCTCCTCTGCCTTTTGCCTCGTCCTGAGACAATTGAGGTGGAGTTGTGTTCGCCTTATAAGTACACACAGGACAAAAATATAATTAGTACACACACATTGGCGAACACAAATTAATTCATAATTAATAAGAACAGAAATGTAGGTTGGGGTTAAACAAAACCCAAAAAAAATAACTTGCATGTTTGTAGTCATTTAAAATGTGAATCACATGTTGAGTTGTTTGCGAGGTAATCACTTGAATGAGTTGTTTATAATTCTAACAAAGCCACTTAAGGAGTCATTTATAAAATGTGAAGAACCACTTAGACAATCATATAGAACACTAGGTAACTCATGCAAGGAATCATTTTAAATTTAAGCCAATCACTTTAAGTCTGAAGACATCACTAAATGAGCAATTTATAAAAAGTGAATCACATGAGTCATTTTGGGTGGGGATTATTTAAATAGTTGTTTATTGTCTAATGAAGGCATTAAAGCAGTCATTTATAAAAAATATTATTATTATTATAAAATAATATTATTTAGTGATTAAAGTTATATTGTTAATTTAATTGGTCATTTGAATTTATCAGAATTTTTTTTAAGAAAAGTGCTCACCTGGCTGAAGGTGGGAGGCGGGGGTGGGGGAGGGATCGGCATCTTGCAATGTGTGTGTGTGTAAGACACACTCTGATAATTAGATACTCAGATCCTCATCTGTGAGAAGAAACACAAATATCGTGATGTAACTGTAATAACAGCGCCATCCTGTGCAGAATCTTTAAAATTATTAAACTGGTAAAGATTATTCAGGCTGAGATGGTGAAGAACAAACACAGAAATAAAAGTTCACACACCTCCTCCACGCTGCAGTAACGGATTTAATAAACCGACACACACACCCCCAAAATTAAACTGGGTTCAGATAAGTATATCCCTCATCCATTATATAAAGAAAAGTATGTGCACCCCTGACATCACACCTATATGTCCCTGTTGACATGTGAGAGCTTGCCATGTCACAAACTGTTCTCGTGACCGGCCTGGAAAACATATTACCACACTCAGGAGCAAAACACTGGAACTCAGGTTTCCATGGTAACAAAAAGGCAGCAAATTGCATGAGCAGCAGATTTAAGACCCGGTGGTACCAAGCTTCAACCACTTTGAAGAACCTTCCCCGACAGGTTTGTGTGTTTGCAGCATAACCATTGCACTTGATTCTCACTGTTCTATGTTGATTCTGATTTTGAAGCGTGTCTAAAACAGGGCAGGTGTTACCCAGGATGCAATGCGCTATGACGTTATTCTCTATTAAACGCAAGCTAGAGGTGCATAGTGTCAGATGTAACGATCAGGTGTCCATGTATCTGTGGTCTTACAGTGTGTATACGCTAGGGGGTGACACTAATCTAATCTTGCAACACAAATTAAATTAACTTTACATTCCTGAGTTTATAATACATTCTATTTTATCATTTATTGTATAAATTTATTTTTGCCATGCAAGACATTTTTTTTTATCTGTGTAAAAATTTGTGTTTCTTTATTTTACCTTAAACTTTAAAAAAAGCTGCTAATTTGTATGTCCAGTGTTTCCCACACATAGTGTATACTCTGCCGGGCCACCAAAGTATATTTTCGCACCCTTTTTATTTAAATTCATTGGGGAGAACAATGCCATCCGCAATCGATTAACTAGTAACGCGCAGTTCCATCTCGCGCTACCGCTCTTGTACCTGTTTATTCTGTTACCGCGAGGGCGGTGTACTGAAAGACAGTAACTGCAGCAGATGCCAGCTGCCGTAAAAAGAACAAGAAGGGCATACTGACAGTTGCACATACTCTGCAGAGAAACACAGTTTCACACGTTGAACGGGCTCTTCTTTAAAAGCACCCAAAGGGATTTACCCTTAAAACTCAAGCAGCACGGATACGCATGAGCAACACAGCACTGTTTAATGACCAATAAGTAAAAAACTGTTTATACGAAAGTCCTGCTGGTGTGTGCTGATGGAAGAGGCTTCAGACATCAAACTGTGCAAATTTTACTGCTAAAGGAATATGGGAATTACGTCACAAAAATGTAGAACTCATAATAATAATAATAATAATAATAATAATAATTATTATTATTTGGTCAAAGAAACAATTGAAACGACCATAAAAACATCAGATCTTATAAAGCTGTGCTATTTCTTTGCAACCCATTACATTGTTTAATTTTATTTGCTCAGACACATTGGTATTAAGATTGCATTTAATTAAAATGAAATAAAATCCAGTTCATCATATTGCCTAAAAAGAATATTTCAATCCCTGAACAAAAACAAAAATAGAGGAAAAATTGTCTTAAAAGTGTTTAATGGCTACATGCTCTGACAAATAGTGCCAACCTTGTACACCAAAGACTGTTTAATGCTTAATATTTTTACTTGGTCTTACTAATCACATATGGGTCAATGGGGGGGAGGGTTAGTAGGCTGGATCTCTGGAATGTGAAAGTAATAAAACCATCAAATAAATCAAAAATTTGTGTTACAGGTCATGTGCATTCTTTCGTTCTTCTGGCTACCCCCGCAAGTATTTCACACCTGTGAGAATCACTGTGATATGGTGTTTTTATTACTGCTTTATTTCCTGTAAGTAATTACGAGAAAAGCTTTAGTTAAAGAGCTCATCAGACTTTAAAGGTAACAGGTGAGATGTGTGTCACACTCAGGTGATGCTCCAGAAACATAGAGTTGTGACGTTGTGACATGATGACATGATGACATGATAACGTTTAACATTACACGCCATGATTCTTGCCTGGTGTTAACGTCATTAACGTCTCGGCTTGCGTCTAATTAAAATGTTAAAAATCTGACTGAAACTGAAAAAGACAAATCATGGCTTTGATTTGTAAAAGTTAAAGTTGCGAAGTGATATAAAGTTTAGCGATTTATTTGATGATTATCGTGTGATGTTGGGGCTGAATGTCCGGGCAATCCAGGTGACACAAAAGTCTGAAATATTACATTTGATTGCTGGAAAAGGATTTATATGGTGGTGATTAAAATAAAATGTGGTATTTAGATTTTCCTCACATTTTCCCTAAGAAAAGTCAAAGTCTGTTTTGAGTATTAAAAAAAAAAACTGTTTGGGCATAAACATTCATCTCTTCTGAGTGTTAATATTCACACAGTTAAAGTGTTTAGTGTGTGTGTGTGTGTGTGTGTTTGTTTGCTTCGTTCTACATTTTCATTATTTAAAATTGTGCACTTGCGGTTTAGTCTCTATTTATTTAAAAAGAACGACATACTGTATTTAAAATCCTCAGTCTCACCCTTTACAGATTTAACATATTATAATCAGCCATAAGGTTATAAAAAACAATTAATATAATTTTATAATTGTGTACAAACTAAAACCGTAAGAAACCACTTTGTATTACTAATATTCAGAATTGATGGCTTTAATAATAATAATAATAATAACAGACTGCACAAGAGGCTACAGTAAGCTAAGCTAGATCAATATCATCATTAAACAGCCGACACCAATACGCATCATTATATTAATTTAATTCCTGAAATTATCATCAAGAGTAAATAGCAATAACGGCGGCGCGCGCTCCTGGTGTGAAAGAGTATGAAGCAAATAAATGAGTTTATACTCACACCTTCAAATAAACAGCTCGGCCTCCTCCTGCAGACTGCAGCGCGCATGCGCAGTTCACTTTAGTGCTGGTTAGCCAGTGCTGGGTTTAGGTTTGCGCCCCCTGCCGTCCCGGAGCTGGAGCTTCATCAAACAAGTCTGTGTATTTATTTGCTCAAGATCCAGACAGGAGAAGCGAAAATATTATTTTGTTTGATTGCATGTGTTAAAAAAATAGCGGATACAGAAATTAAGAGACATTTGAGTGCATTTTCCTTCGTTGTATGTTGTCGTTTTATTTGTCAACATACGCAACCATACACAGTACAACGTGCAGACTGCCAGTGAGCAGAAAAGTGTAAGGCAAGTTAAATCAAATCCACACTAAAATAAGTCTGAAGTTTGCGAATATAAAATAATAATAAAATGTGCAAATGCAAATAAATATAAAAGGTATTAAATATACAAAAAAAAAGGCTATTGAGTAAAGATGTGAAAGGGTTTGGGTACACCGTTTGCAACAATTATGGACAGTGGCGGATTTAGCAATTTGGGGGCTCAAGGCGAACATGGATATGGGGCCCTCTGCATTCAGTGCTTTTTTAAGTCTTACCTTAAACTTCCATTCACTCGTCATCCCACAGCAATCTTATCCAGCTGTCTAGAACAGCCCTGTAGAAA
>JAQMYJ010000023.1:35034108-35044369 GCA_030014305.1 Clarias laeviceps | reverse complement strand
ACAATCTCTCCTCTGAACATGTCCAAACCACCTCAATCTGGCCTCTCTGACTTTATCTACAAAACATCTAACATGGGTTGTCCCTCTGACGAATTCATTCTTGAGCCTATCCATCCTTGTAACTCCCAAAGAGAACCTCAACATCATCTCTGCTATGTTCAACACTGCCTCCTTTCTTTTCTTCAATGCCACTGTCTCTAAGCCGCAGAGCATCGCTGTCTCACCACTGTCTTGAACACCTTTCCTTTCACTCTTGCTGAAATAGCTGTATGGTAAGATGGTGGCTTCCTGGGGTGTGTCGGGGTGAACTGCAGTAACCCACAGACTGCCAGTAAAGGGGTCACGTTACATGAAGCCGTATCACATGACGGTGACAGTTTTAAGTATGTTTTAAAACTTGTACCATTTACGAGTTAATGAAAAACAAGATTAATAATTTTAAATCACGGTGTAAATCCCAATTCTTCTGTGTCACAGTTATATACAGAGACAAACATTTATCGCTTGCTAGCTTGACATAGTTTTTATGTCTGTGTTATGTCTTGTGCTTGGTGGGTTTTCCGAGATCCAAGAGGCTGCAGTGCTGTGTGAAGGTGCCAGTGCAGAAACTGATTAACCAACTTACAGGTATAACACCTCATCTATTTTCACTATTATACATAGCCATCACATTTAGTTACAATCTGAAGAATAAACAGCATCAATTAAATTGCATCTGAGGATTTTTATTGAAACATTTTGTACAAAACAAAGATGAAATGCACATGACTTACTAAAAAGGCATTTCCAAATTGCCCATAGCGTTAGTGTGAATGGGTGTGTCTGTGTGTGCCCTGCAACAGACTGGTACCCTGTTTGAAATCCTGTTTGAAACCCTGTTGGAATGCTAAGATGTAAGTGGGTGCTGGGCCATTTTTAACTTTGTAGGCAAGCATCAGGGTTTTGAATTTGATGCGGAAAGCTACAGGAAGCCAGTGCAGCGAGTATAGAAGTGGGGAGGTGTGGGAGAAATTAGGAAGGTTGCAAACAAGATGTGCAGCTGCATTCTGGATCAGCTGCCGAGGACAAATGGTGAACAGAGGCAGACCTGCCAGGAATGACTTGCAGTAGCCCAGTCTTGAAATAAGGGACTGAAATAAGGGAACTGATGCCACTGTCAGTCCATTATCCTTGTGAACCAGTATCAGAATGGATTTATTGATAGAGACATCAAAGCCGGTCTTTGTGTAGAAAGAAGAAATCGACAAGAGCGAGTAAGGTTAGCAATGTGTGAGCAATGTGTGTTACAGCATGCCATGAGGGGGTATATTCCTAAAATTTATCTAGTTTGATTCGAGGGTTACTGTAACAGGATGCAGGATGTGTGATAGAAATCTGAATAAAACATTTTAATTTAATACAGCAGCACCAAACTTTTATTTACACCATGATCCACTCCAGATGTAATTTAAATCTTTAGAGGAAATTCAGGTTAACTTTAATCCTGTTTTTACATAACCGTAAAGAGAGAGTCGGATTTGAGCAAGGGATTAGATTACAGTTTAATCTCACCGGGTATGCTTGTGCATCAAAGAGAGATATTAAATAATTAGAGTAAAATATGATTATTGCTGTTTACATGTTTAAAACTGAAGTTAAGCAATAACTCCTAGACTCTTCATTATCTCTAATACATTACACACATAGTGGCACTGTTTAATTAAATTAATTGGTTAATCTAATGTTCCCAAATTGCTTGTAGTGCATGAGTGATTTTATTCTAGATTTACATTCCTTCTATTCTTGATTTATTCCACACTATACAGTATTATTGTTATAAATACTATCATTATGCAGTTTCATTGTGAAAAGTGAAACTGCATCCTCTACAGGACTATTACTAAAAACGAACCAGTAAAGGGAACACCTCACACTGACTGCAATCTCATTACAGAGATAAAATACATTAACAGATCTACGCTAGGTTATGGCTTATGTTTCCAGTATGTTAATGTATACTGTAGTTAAAAACAGTATCTCAGTAATTTTGACTGTCCTGTGGTACTTTTGATAATAGTGCAAGTAGACCATTACAGTACATGGTTCTATCATGGTCCATACTTTGGTATATTTATATACCATGTTTTTCTTTTACTCCTAGTCACAGTATTCACTTTATATTGGCTTTGCTATAGTAACCTCTGCAGTGGTAAAATGCTGCAATGAGTTTCCTTCACAATACCCTGAATACCAGGGTATTTACTGGAAACCACAGTGGCTATGAAAAGTTCAGCAAGTATCTAAATGGTATGGTTGCATATATAATGTAGCAGTTTAGATGTTACATTTAAGCATTTGGCAGACACCCAACTTTCCCTAGTATGGGCCAATGCCACATGGTACCATATTAGAAAACAAGTTGAACTTTGGCAGACTACTGTGGTACCATTTTACAAAAACCACACCAGACTTTGGTGCACATGTACACTAATCTGTGTAAATTTCTTTTGTGAAATCAACACTGAAAGCGACACCCAAGTCTTCCATGAAACAAATTGGAACAAATGCTCATGGCATCAGCTGCAAGTAGTCATCTTGCTTCGACAGAACACACCTGGGATCTGAGATGCCGCAGTGCTGTGCAGGTGCCAGTGCAGAAACTGATTATCCAACTTACAGGTAGACCAAAAATATTCACCTTTATACATCATGTTTAGTCTCAACTCAAAAGAACAAACAGCATCAATTACGTCGCATCTGAGGATTTTTATTGAAACATGTTTGTACAAAACAAAGATGAAAAGCACACTAACTAAAAAGGAAAGAGACGGAGAGAAATCAGCTGGGCATCAGCCGTCGGCGCTGTGAGGAAGCCATGTTGGAGCAGCATCTCCAATCAGGAGCCATAGTCGTCGTCATCTCTGTTACACCTTTATTGGGAGGGGGCACACAAGGGTGAGTAAAAGGGGAGGTGAAGGGTTAGTTAGTAGAGGAAGGGGAGAAGGGAGTGGGTGGGGGGGTAAGAGAAGCTTCTAGAAACCGTGGACTTTAATCTGCTCCTCTTTGGCCAGTCCAATCTGTGAGGAGAGAACACCAGTGTGAGACCACAAACTACAGCACAGTGATAAACTCAATTGTTAAAGTGAAAGTGTGCATGCGAGTATACCTCTGTGAGGAACTGGCAGATGTTTTTGCGCTGGTCTCCCTGCAGCTGGATCACTTCACCATACTCAGGGTGTTCAATCACAGTCCCATTGCATGCAAACTTCTGTAACACAGAAGGAGGAACATGAGCAACAATCCTTGAACAGTGTTAATTAACTCCAATGATACAGATTAAAACAGGCCCTGACCTTCTTGAAGGCCTTGACTAGCTTCTTCTTATCATAGTCAGCGGCGATGCCCTGCACTGTGGTCAGAGTCTTCCTGCCGTTCCTCTGCTGAATTCTTATGTGGATGTAGTCCTCAGTCCCTGCAGGGAGCCGATCATCACCCTTAGTTGCATCAGCAAAGGGGTCTGCAACACAGACAGTAAACATTAGACACTGTAGACGACTTTTATTCAGTCCGACTCCACTTTTAGCTTCTTCTAGAACAGGATCAGTTGCGCAGATGGTTACATAATGTGTTTGGGTACGATTCCAATCCGCACGCGCCCCCTTATAAGAGCGCCCTGGGTGTAATGGCGCGCGCGACCACTATAGTGCGCTCGTGTGAACACGCTTATCCATTTGAGACGCGAGGCTGTCCTGCACGGTCTAAAAAAAAAACGGCGGCGTGACGTTTAAATGCCCTTATGACGGACGATGTTTAATGAAAGACTACAGTTTATCCATGATAAAAACCGATTTTTTCTCTTAATACCCGGAAACAATACAAAAAACGAGTAAATAAAAACGCAATGGAATGCAAAGGGAGTCAAGGCCTAACTAAGGTGTTCTCCCCATACGTATTAAAAAACCACGCCCTCGTGCCGAGATTGGCTCCCAACGAGCAAGCTGTGGTCCTATACGCTATAAGATAAATCTCCGGCTTTATCCAATCACAGCACAGGAGGCGGGACAGACGAAAACGATTAGGTTATTAAAAAGGAAAAAAAAAAAAAGATTTATCTTTTTTTTTTAGACGCGACAACCGACACACCAAACCGCTAACAAAAACAACGGCCACGGCTGAGAAGGTTTACCCTTACACCCAATGTGTTCGACTAAAACATTGAGTTCTGATATTGTACCGCACATACAGCGAGTTAGCTTTTGTTAACGGTATCCGCCATTTTCCATCCGCCCTTCCCCCCACACAGTTAGCCACTATGCTAACTCACCTCAATGCCAACACACAAAAAAAAAACAAGCCGAAGTATAATAAAATATTAAACGGTTAACTGGTTCACAACAACGAGGCCACATTTATAAAGAGGGTTTAAAACGCGATTATAGGATTACAAACAAGGGCTATTACAAGATCTTAAAATAGGAGCTCGGTAAAAAAAAAACGTAAAAGCTGATTGATAAGATTAACTTACACGCTTGTTTAATACCGTTGTTATTTCGTGAGAGTAGTGAATAATAAGGGAACAGAATTACTACTAACGCTTGTGAGCTAATCTGCTTTGTCGTCGAGACGATTTAAGATAAACCTTACCAAAAGTTTGGAGGTTCTGGATAGCGGACATACGACACGGTTCCTTTTCCTTTCGGATGATAACGGGAGGCTCGGCCCGGTGTTTTAAAGCGGGTTTAGTGCTGGTTTAACGCGCTGGTTAGGGAGCGGCTCAGGGCGTCTGTTCCTCGGCCGGTGGCTTTCAGCAACTGAAACAAAATGGCGCACAGTCTCTTCTTTATACACTGAGGAAAACAGCGACGTGGCTCCGCCCACCGTCACTGCAAAAAACACGCCCCCTGATCATCGATACCGTTGCGTCACTATGTTCACTGAGTTCACGTGTTTTTCCGGTGCATTACGCAATAATTGTTGACGCAGAAATTCCAAAAAAAAAAAAAATCAAGTAATGTAAATTAATCAGATAATAAATACAATAAACCAAACATACATAATCACAAGTCTTTCACTATTTGCTGTAGACACACACACACACATTACACATCCTACACAAATGGTACAGCCCAAAAACCTGCACTTTTACGATCACCACCAAACTCAGCCCATATTATCTCAAAACACTAATGATGCAAAAGTGTGAAGAGATTTTTGATATTTCAAACGGTTCAGGAGGTCAGATATTTAGGGTCTTTTGCAAAACACGCAATGGACACACATTACATAACCTACACTACACACACACACATTACACATACACACACGCTACACACACATACTACACACACACTACACATCCCACACACATTCACTAGACACATACACTACACACACTGCACATCTGACACACACACACCACACACACTACACATCCTATACACACACTACACATCCTACACACACACCCACTACACATCCTACACCCACTACACATCCTACACACACACACACACACTACACATCCTACACACACATACACTTCACACATACTACCAATCCTACACACACACACACAGACAGACACTACACATCTTACACACACACACACATACACACACAGTACACCCACTACACATACTACACTCTACACATCGTACATCCAACATCCTACACACACACACACACACACTTCACACATACACAGACACATCCTACACACACTACACGTCCTACACAAGCGATGACCGTCCAAAGCACCTGCCCAATAATTAAATTTCTATTAAATTTATTGTTTTTATGGCTGTCAATTGTTTTCTGAGCTAAACACAGTGTCAGATTTTATTTTCTCTCTCATCTCTCTCTCTCTCTCTCTCAGTGTTTGTCTGTGTATTCTGAGAGTGGGTCACAACTCCCAAAGCTGAAGAAAACCAACTGATAATTGTATTAGCTGCAGCTAATAAAAGTCATTTTATTAAATTTGAGTGCATAATTGAAACAAATACACAATTTATACATTATAAATGTATATTATTGCGTTCATTCTAAAGTATTACTGGCTCATTACTGGACTGAATGCTCCACAGAACCTGAGCCTAATGAGAAACTAAACCACATGTATAATTACTAATGTCAGGACATTTTTTATGAGGCATTTATTTACCATTAAATGGAAGGAGTCTCTAGTGTGAAGGTTTTGACTTTTATAACATTAAATCTATTTATAAACCTTTACATTCAACATGTTTAATAGTTATCAAATCACTGTGAAATGACACACTCCAGACTGTATGGTTATACAAAAATCGCACCCTTACACCACATCACCCCGGAATGTGTTATTTCTTTAGTGTGTTATTCCACAACATTATAATTATTATCTTTAGTGTGTTAATCCACAACATAATTATTATTATCAGTTACACAGTTTGAAGCCAATTAATCATATTTCTGATTATCGAGTCAGCTTGTACACAACATTACATAATCACGATAGGGTCGGATATGAATGAACAAGTTAATTAATTGGTTTATTCATTCTGATAAGCCAAAACATTAGCACCACACAACATTTACACATTACACTGATTATCAGTTATACCCCAGGAAACTGGTGACAGGATTATGGGCACCCAATGCTCACTCATTCCCACAGGGGACAAAAGGCCAGCCCGGCAGGTCCGATCCCACAGAAACCACACAAATTAAAATTGGCAGCGACAGAAAGGCCCCATAACTCCCAGTGCACCACAGCCCACTGTGCATGAGGCCCAGCAGGATCCCATGGCCCTCGAACAGTCCTTCAAACTCGTCCCACGACCCACAGCATTCGAAGGATCCGCTGCTAATGTACTGGTGCTAGACACCACAGCACCCCCCCAGTGGCCCTGTGTAGCCATGCCCCGAGGGCCCAGAGCTGCACACAATACTGTGTGTGTGTGTGTGTGTGTGTGTGTGTTTATAAGTGAACCAAAAATACTAAAAAGTGTTAATAATGCATTACCCTTGTGGTATCTCTCACCTGTCTCCAGAACGTCATTCTCCAACCCTCCAAGTTGTTACACACACTTCAAGTGGAAATGCACCTTTACATCATTTATAAATTAATTTGTAAGTACACAGGAAGCACCAAGCTGGATATGAACAGATGTATTATTTTTACAGTAAATAGTTCTTTTGAGTGTGTAACATAAAGTGTTTAAAATTCTGATGCAGCTCTCAGTCCGGTTATTAAAGCATTATTGGTTAGTGTGTAAATGTTGTAACGCTGCTCTGATGTTCTGCCCTGTCTGGGGTCTGATAGCTGTTTCAGTGATGGTGTAAAATGGAAGTGTTAACCCTTATGACCTGACCATGTGTCCTTCTCTGCTCTGACTGATAACCTGACCTGCTAATGTCGATGTTTTCTCTGCAACATCAGAAGGATTCATTCATTTCTTTCCACACAGGAATCTCAGGTGTTTGTTCAATCGCTTGTCATTTCAAAACTGGACTCCTGCAGCTCACTTCTGTGTGCTCCTCTGTGCTCCATTCGCTCTCTGCAGCTGATCTAGGATGCAGCTGCACCATCTTACTACATTCTCCCCACACCTCCCCGCTACTGCTCTCCCACCACCGGCTTCCTTTAGCTGCTGAATCAGATAAAAAAACACTGACACTCGGCTACAGTATCAGAAACAGAATCAGAACCTGGTTTACTGGCCACATATGTTCACCCACACACACACACACACACAAAAAGGATTGGGTGACTCAAGAAGTACAGTCATAAATACAACACAGTATAATGTGTTTTTACAGACAATATATTATAAAGAGGAAATACACAACATTCAAGCACTGTAAACAGCGCAGCAAAATACATAAAGTGTGAGTGAGCACATAACCGTAATGTGAATCACATGATGATATTGATGTGTATCAATGTTTGTACCATACACTGTATACAGTAAAAGATGTGCATAGTGAAAAGAACATGTGCATCACATATGGGGATGAAGTGATGCTCTTTTGATAGCTCATTCAGAGTTCTGTGAGGGGACAGCCGGGAGAGACAGGACTAGAGGCGGAGCCAAGACTCAGGGGAGTCAGAAACAACAACATCTGTCCTCAACCTCAAGGAAATGAACACCGTAATCCCATTAACTTCTGCAACATGTTTATTACAACAAGCAATGTTAACTTGCTTGTATCAAGTAAAATTCTAAACACATGAGTCTCCAGTCTCCACACTGTCCCTCCTCTTGTCTGACTAGAGATTTGTTGCAGCCAAACATCAGATAACAAACAGACAGACAGACAGACAGACCCACAGACAGACAGACAGACAGACTCCTGTCTCCTGTTTCCTTAAATGAATTATATTACCTTTTCACTTTTATTTTACATAATAGATTCTACTTTTTTTTTCTGCTCCTGCTGCTCTGTTAAACGTGAATATGTATCACTGTATGGAACAGCAGCTGCTGTGCAGCAGACAGGAAAACCCTTCAGAGGGTCATCAACACCTCTCAGCTGCTCACTACCCTTCCTGGAAGAGCTATTCAGCTTTCGCCGCCACAGCCGAGCAAACAACACACTCAGAGCCCGTACCCACCCTGGACACCATCTGCTTGACCTTCTGCCCTCTAGCAGATGCTTCAGGTCCATCACATCATGCACAAACAGACTCAGGAACAGTTTCTACTCCAGAGCCAATCAAGACATGAACACCAACAATCACTGTCACTGAATATTAGGAACTATTTGCACTATACACACAGACAACACAATAGACTCAATACTGCAATACTCAATACTAACTCAATACTCAGACTCAATACTGCAATACTGTCATACGCACTCAATCTCAGTCTTATTTTAACTTTAATCGTTATTGTCATATATTTATGGTTATAGTGTACTGTATAAACTTGCAGGATCAATTTTAAAAACAATGCGAAATCGGGGGTGATGTGCTCATATGTATAGCTTCTCGTTCTAGTGAGGACTTTTGCTGCTGCGTTCTGAACTGGAGCTTGTTTATGCACCTAGTTGAACAACCAGACTGTAAGGCGTTACAATATTCCAACCTACAGGTGACAAAAACATGAACTAATTTTTCTGCATCGTGTAGTGACAATATAGTTCTTATCTTGGCAATATTTCTGAGATGGAAGAATACTATCCATCTCAGCTATCCACAAACAAAAAGACACAACCCTGATCAGAGGCCTTTAAGAGGCCATTGCTGTGATGAGGCTTAAATCCCGACTGATACATTTTGTGGAAACTTTTATTTTGAAGATATGAACAGCTGCTGTGCTACAAAATTTACTAGGATCGTATAAATAAAGGGGAGGTTTGATATCGGCCTGTAGTTGAACAGCTGACAGGGGTCACGGTCAAGTTTCTTAGTTAGTGGGTCATTTACTGCTAATTTGAAAGATTTTGGTATGTACCCACTACTGAGTGAAGAGTTAATTATTTTTTAACAGGGATTCAGTTATTTCTGGCACAATCTGTTTGAGAAAATGTGTAGACATAAGATCTAGTACACAAGTTGATGATTTTGCATAAGAGATGAGTGAAATGAGTTCAGTCTCTTGAAGGGGAGAAAAATATTATAGGTGCTGATCTGATATGGTTAGCCTATCATCTACATTAATATTTATTAAATTGTCTGTTTTTTAAAGCCTGTTTTTAAAGTCCTCACTACTGCATGTTATTGATATTGAGGTTTCTGTGGTGGTTTTATTCCTGATTAATTTTGTTAAGGTATTACATGAGTTCATGATTTTTTTTATAGTTCATCATTTAAAATACTTACAATTTAGTTTGACGCCATTTACATACTAATTCTTAAGCGATCTGTTTTAAAGAGCATGTGTGATCATTATTCCAGAGCAAGTTATTTATCTTGAATTATTTTCTTTTAACTAGCTACATTCTCTAAGGTACAGTATAATGGAATGTTGACTTTAAATATTAAGTCACCTGATCGAGTTCTGTGGGGTCAGACAGTGATCGAATCATAGTTGATAACTCTGGGAGATTCCTGATAAATCTCTATGCAATAGAGATGTGATGTGTATACATTATTACTAAAACATACTTTAAACGAGAGAAAATAGTGCAAATTTAACTATGTGTTTTATATTTAATCTGAAATATATTGTTTCAAACCACAGTACAACGCTCAGTCATTTGAGTTCACCCATGCCACTTCAGAATCGTGCATCAAACTGTGAGTACTCACTTTCTTGGGTTTGTTTTCTGATTGAGTGTGTGTTTATAGGACGCGGGT
>JAQMYJ010000023.1:34921671-34933210 GCA_030014305.1 Clarias laeviceps | reverse complement strand
TCTAACTGATTCTGAACGAACTCGTCTTTGAGATGAACGTTTTCTAACGCATTTTTAGTCAATAAAATGTTAATACATTAGTACATAATTTGACCATTAATTTTGTGACATTATAGGGCAAGCTGAGCTTCCCTTGCAGTCTTAAAGAAATCGCCACTGGTGAACTCTGTCTTGTTGAAGATTTTCCGAAATGAGGATTATTCACCAATGGGACAGCTTTACATGACAGCCATTTTCTATCATTGTGCTCCTGGACTCATTGAAACCGGTGATGCACACATACAATATACTGTACCAGACATTTTATATATTCACTTACACACTGAAAATATTGTATATAATTGTAAATAGTGGGTATCTGGTGCACTGCAGTGTCTATTTTTGGTACAATACAGCTAAGCTACTTTCGTTACTTGTTCGTAGATCTGTGGCCTGTTCATATCTGCAGAAATTTGTAACTCGAATGTTTGTTAGTCGGAGTCTTACTGTACATAAAATAAAAATAAATATAAATAAAAATATATTTTTGCTATTTTTATTAACGGTCCATTACTCAGCTCACTATGCAAGAACATTCTGCAGAAAAAGTACTGTAAAATTCTTTAAATACTGTATACCACTTGGGAAGAAGTCAAATAAAGATTTATTAACTGTTATAGCTTTTGGCAGCAGTTCACTGTAAATGTAGAAAATAACAGATTTATCCTGTATTTAAAAAAAAACAGTAAACAAGTGTATATTTCTATATCATTAACTTAATTTATTAGTAACTTGCTGGTAACCCTGCCAGTTACTTACTGTTTTTTTAAATGAGGCAATTTATTACAGTGTACATCTACATTGCCATTGGTCTTTTGGCTGCTTCTGTCAAGGGGTCACACCATTATGCAAATAATTTACATTGGATGCCCTGTCTGATGCAGTCCTTCCATTATATCTCAGCTTGGGACCTGCACTAAGGATGCATCCAGTGTATCGAACACAGGCCTTCTGTATGGCAGGTGAGAAGCCTACAACTGAGACACCAATGTCAATGAGTAGATGTAGATTTGAGTAACGTACTGTAGCAAACTATCTCAAACTATAATACAAGTAAGGTGTATTCACTGATAAGGTCAAGGTTTTCTCTGTAAATAAGCCATTGTTTGCTACTGTCTGTTTACCAGAAATGTAAGACCAAAAGCTAACCTTGGACTTCCTCTAGGAGGGAGAAGTAATACTAATCTTTAAAATCCTACCTCTCTACAGTTAGACCAAAAAGCCTACATTAGCATGGCCAGCACCTACACATCACAAAGTTTTGCATAAATATTTGTGTCTTTTAGTGGTGGTGAAGGAGGAAGGACCAAAGGACTAGTGGCATATAGGCTAAAAGTTTCTATAGTGGAGCAGGAGGTTGTAATGTTCACATCTCCCAAGTCTCTTGACCAATGTTTGTTTGTGCATTTAGAGGAAATGTGTTGGTCTTGGGTCTGGTGTAGGTCTTGGTTCAGGTCATGAAGCATGCTCTTCTGCAGGTTTTTCATGGTGGGTTTGGAAGAGGTGTTGACCATCTAATGCCAACTTGTCATGGCCTACTGTATGAGTCAAGATCAAGAAATGTTGAAAGAAAATGTCAGGATTAAAGAACATAAAACAAAAAAAATATCATGAGACAAACCGTGTGAAGGTTTGTCTCATGATATTTTTTTGAGGAAAAAATAAAATCTATATGGTTGAAAAACTGCAGGAAGAATGTATGACAACAAACACAGTCTGAAAATCTTAAATAGTAAGTATACATTTCTCATTAGCTAAAGTTAGCTAGGCTAAAGTAGTTTTATGAGACATGGGAATGTAAGATATAATTTGCAATAATAATAATAATAATAATAACAATAATTATTATTATTATTATTATTATATATGTTTATTTCCCCTTGAGAATTCTGTGCCGCATAGAAAACTGATAAAAGCTGCATACCTGTGTGAGTTTGTGTAGCTCAAAAAAGGAAAGAAATAACTTCTTCACTTGTTAGCACACGGAGCATTCCTAAAGGCACTGAATGTAAATGGGTGGCAGAATTAAAAAGATGATTTATTGAAAGGAGATATAGGAATGATGTGGTGATGTGACCTGTCATAGCTGTTATTTGAGCCGTTTGTGCACCTGGAGTAGGCATGTCTTGTTCAAGATGAGATTCTGAGCTTTGTGTTTCTGCTATTCCACAGAAATTTTAAGATAAATACTTAAATATATATACTTAAATATATACTTTATTTTTAGTTAGTTGATATTTTAACACACAAATATGTGGATACACCAAATACAGGTACATTGTGAATAAAATCAATAAATATAATTATTGTGATTTGCTTGTCACATTTTTATAACTCTTTACAACATGATGCTGTTCGAAGTCTGGATTGTGATTAGTAAGAAGTGTTCCACGTAATGGAAGATCTATTCTTTATACAGTAACATGTGAGTGAATATTGTTAATTTGGTGGTGCTCATGTTAAGCAGGGAACAGAAATGATCCAGCTTGGATCTACATATGTTAGATTAGAAAAAGCTAAAATGTTTTGGTACCAAGAGAATTGTGCAAGAGCTAAATACTTTTTAATATATAAAAGTATATATTTTTATATATAGGAGAGGAGAGAAATCATTTGTTATTCAGGACAGAAATAATAATATATGTTTCAGTTTCAGCATTTAGTGCTGTGCTTAATTTAGTGTTGCATTTCAATTGCACAATTATCACAGACATGAAGATTTGACAGTCGTGGACAGATCATTTTTTGGGGGGTTAAATGTTCACCTACAGTAAGTGATTGTTACCTATGGACATTGTTAAATCTTAACAGCGGCCCTTGTAAACAAAAATTCAAAGTTAGCTAAATATAAGCACAACAGTTAATTCAAATGAGTAATTTGCTAAGTGTTCTGGGTAAAAATGCCTTACCAAGACACATAAAGAGTCTATAAAGTACCTGTGTCATGCGCTTGCACTTCTATTAAGATGAAAAATGCTTGGAAAATATGTGGAAATATGGCAGTGTGAAAGCTTCTAAAGCTATTTGCATTGATGAAGTCTATTTCTCTGCTACAATCTAAAATTACTGTTAAGGAAACAGTTTTTTCATTGAAAAAATGATCTGCAAATGACCCTGATATTGATCGCATCCCTTCATGCTTAGAACTGTTCTTTAGGAATTCCAACTTGAAGAAAAACCCCTGTGGGAAAGAGACTTGGTTCCACACATGCTTCTGAGAGAATGGCTGTCAATCATGAGGGTTTTAAATAATCTCCAAAATCTACCTTTAAGGCATGAACCCATCAAAAGACCCCATGATCATGAACTCTGGAAGGTTACATAACATATAATTCCTGTGAATCTATTGGAATCTGGTGGGGGAGATCTAACCGAGCTATAAAAGACTGCTGAACTTCTCATGCTCACTCACTCTCCAGAGTAAGACCAAAAAGCCTCCATCACCATGGCCACCACTTTCTCTGCCCGCAGCAGCTTTGCATCTGGATCTGTGATCGGAGGATCCATGGGATCCTCGCGTATCTCTCTTGGTGGTGGTGGAGGAGGAAGCCGGGTGAGCGCAATGCGTGCTGGAAGTGTCTATGGTGGAGCAGGAGGGTCTGGGGTTCGTATCTCCCAAGCTTCACGGTCGTTGTCCTTTGGAGGAGCAGGAGGCAGTGTTGGTGGAGGCTTCGGCTCTGGTGCAGGATTTGGAGGTGCTGCAGGGTTCGGGGGTGGTGTGGGGTTTGGAGCTGGTGCTGGGGATGCTGATGGCAGCACCATTGGCAATGAAAAGTTCACCATGCAAAACCTTAATGACCGCCTGGCCTCCTACCTTGAAAAGGTGCGCTCACTGGAGAAGGCCAATGCTGAGCTGGAGCTCAAAATCCACCAGTTCCTGGACAGCAAGACGTCGCCTACTGCACGGGACCACTCTGGTTCCTTGGCTACCATCAGTGAGCTCCAGGCTAAGGTAGGACAACTTCAGGTCAAATTTAAGGAAAAACGTCTTCTCTAATGAAGTTTGCAAGATATCACTAAGCACTATTCTCTGTATCCAAGGCTACTACTTTTTTAACACTCATTTTTTAAGCAAATCACTATGTATTTACTATTCTTACTGCTTTACTTTCAGCAACTGCTGATATGCTGTTAAAACTATATCTTTGGATTGATGTTTTCAGATTCTGGATGCAATTCAGTTGAACGGTACAGTCCACCTTAGCATTGACAATGCCAGCTTGGCTGCAGATGACTTCAGGATAAAGTAAGATCATAATATGATGTAGAAGTTCTTATGTCTGAAGGTGATAGAGATATCAAAAGACTCTCACCAGTAAGAATTTACACGCATGTTTTTCCACAGGTATGAGAATGAGTTGGCTATGCGTCAAACTGTTGAGGCTGATATTGCTGGACTGAAGAGGCTGCTGGATGATCTGAACATGACCAAGAAAGATCTCACCCTGCAGATTGAAGCCCAGACTGAGGAGCTGGTGTTCCTCAAGAAGAATCATGAAGAGGTGATAAATCTGTACAGGCAAACAAAATGATAAACATACCTAAATATGTCAGGCAGATGTATTCAGGTTTTAAAGAATTCATCAACCTCCAAACATCTCATGTGTCTTTCCAGGAGCTGCTAACTGCACGCAGCCATATGAGCGGACAGATTAATGTTGAGGTTGATGCTGCACCACAGCAAGATCTCACCAAGGTCATGGAAGAAATTCGCGAACACTACGAGGCTGTTGCTGCCAAGAGCAAGAAAGAGCTTGAGGGCTGGTTCCAGACAAAGGTGCATTCCAAAAGGAGTGTATATGATCAAAGCCAGATTGCTGCTAAAGTTTCCTTATCAACTTTAATACACTTCTGCAGCAAGATCAGGAGATCAGGGTGTAGCAAATGTAATTTTTATAGAAAGTGATTCTAATCCAAGCACAGAGCTCGGTTGCTCAGGGGCTCAAACCTGAGTACTCTTTTAATTTCACTGACACAAATGAGCCTTGTTCTAACTCAAAGCTATTTCATTGCGTTGGCAGTCTGAGACCCTGAAACAGGAGGTTGCTGCCAGCACTGAGACTTTGGCCACATCCAAAACAGAAGTGAACACCGTGAAGAGCGCATCACAGTCTTTGGAAATTGAGCTCCAGTCTCTGTTGGCTATGGTGAGACAAATACTTTGGACACTTTGACATTCAAGTCATTAGAATGACCAATAATTTTGGATGATTGTGTGGTGTAGGTTCTGCAAATGACTTTGTGGTAATAAGGCAAATTTCCACTATGGTTATCCCAACACAGAAAGCCTCCCTTGAGGGAACATTGTCTGAGACCCAAGGCCGCTATGCCATGCTGTTATCAGGATACCAAATGCAGGTGAGTTTTCTCTAGGAAATTTAAAATCTTTGAAAAAATGCAACAATTATTTCAGTTTGTCTAAACATAAAGTGGGAGAACACACAAAGAGAATTTCATTAAGTAAGTTAGTAACAATAAAATAAAAGTTTCCTAGTTATTTGTTTTCCAAACTACATTTTTGACATGAGGCATCTATGGAGTTGAGTGTTAAGGGCCTTGCTCAAGGACCCAACACTGGTAGCTTGGTGATGCTGTGCTTTGAACCTATCCTAACCACACTGCCTCCAGGTGAGCAGTCTTGAGGGTCAACTGGTGCAGCTCCGTGGTGATCTGGAGCGTCAGTCCCAGGAGTATCAGGTGCTGCTGGACATCAAGACCAGACTGGAGATGGAAATCGCTGAGTACAGGAGACTGCTGGATGCTGAGGCCAGTGGCAGGTAAATTAATTTAATTATTCATTGGACTCATCTATCCAAAGCACATTACACAAGAGGCAGAATGTCAGGCCTAGGATTGCTAATAATGTTCCCTCCTTTTGTTTGAACAGTACGTCGATTTCCTCCACCAAAAGCTCCAGCACCAAAACAGCAATCATCACAGTGGTGGAAGAGGTGGTTGATGGGAAGGTTGTCTCTTCCTCCTCTACCACGATTAAAAAGTAGAAACAGATTCATGGGAATTGTTTTTATTGGAGTATAGTTCACCAGTAATGTCTGTTAAAAATTAAAACATTTCAACCATCACAATTTGTGGAGAATGTTGTGTGAAGGAGTCACACACACAAATCCGTCCCATACACACACTTTGGTAACATTTATGTTTACTGCATGTAAACATCTTAACCACTTAGCTACCCATAACCCTAAAATTACAGTTTGGTTATAAGTAAAATTAAAACTTTGTTTTAAATTGGGAAATAGCCAGCTCTTGCACTGAAGGCTCTGTAAAGGCAGAACAAATGATGATGATTTATGTATGAATCATCTACAAACAATAATAACCTCATATTAATATATGATTACTAAAGAAATATTAACAGATTTTTCATAATGCATGGATTTTTTTTTTTCGTTCACATACTCTAAACAGAGCTAGAACTTAACATTGATATAATCGAGGCACAATAATTTTATACTCTAAACTCCAGCTACTACAGTCATATTGCAAGCACCTTCTCTGATAAGAGATTTTCTCCTCTCTTCTCCCTTACAGACTACAGTATTACAAAAAAAAAAATTACTGTTATATTAAAATGAAGATCCTGAAATGACATGAGTGAAAGAATATAAAGAACATAATGACATAAGAATGTGTAGTAGCATAAGCTATCACTTTTGACGTAATTCACTATAAAATAATTTTCTGTAAAGTAACTACTTACACAAGAAACGTTTTTGCCAGATGTGTTTGAATAACCTGGGGAAGATACATAGAGTACAGGCAGTGAAGATACAGCTTGGATTTAGCAACAAACATTTATACAGAAATGTCCTTCAGGCCATAATAACAAAACATCTTTTACACCAAGTTGAACACTGAAGAGCATTCCTGTGTGAAAGGGGTTATTTAGCTGTAAGTCAGTGCAAGCTAGGACTTGGATCATTTCCAGCACTGCATGCAGCTGCTCTGAAGACTGAAACTGCTGCAGGTTCTTGCTTGCTTCTGGTGTGTGATCAAATTCTAGGCACATACCTTTTTGTAACTCGAACACAGTCTGTCACACAGTGGGTCTCATGTACAAATTACTCAAGGGTTTTTCTTTCTTTCTTTTTTTTCTTGGCAGGAATGTAGGGGAGGGGTTGATTTAATTCATAGCTTATGAAGAGGTTCTAATGGGAACTCAGACACTGGAAGACTTTGTTTGTGGTTCTCCATTCTAAGCAACATCTTTCACAAGCAAGGATTAATTAAGAAATTATTTACTTTAAAATCTTTAATTTAACAAAGCAATGGTTGTTTTATAATTTTGGAGAAAGAAGTACTCAATACACACAAAATACTGATTAAACAGACAGAGTCCTTACATTTCAGTGGAACAGTTGACAACAGTCTCAGTAAAGGATTAAAAATATGATATTTCAGTTTTATTGAAGGAATGAAATTATGAAGAAAAAAAAAAATGTAAACCTGTTGAAATGTCACCAGAGCGTTCAAAGAGATTCTGCAGAATCTGGTGATTTTTGTGAAATTCTTAAAAGCTTTAGTCATGTGTGTGATAGACTGTGATATCATTTGTAGGAAGATGAGTCCAAAGCAGCTTGAGGTGAATAAAGAAACAGAGAACTGACATACGTAATAAACTGTAAGAGCTGATCACTGAGCATTGAGATTTAGTATTAATGAAGAAGAAAAAGATGAATGACTTTGAATGGTGTTCACTTACCACCATCTAGTGTTCTTGCAGTGTGTTCATTCTTGATATTGCATCATATCTGATCTGAGCTTGTGATAAATCAGACTGGGGAAAGCACTGAACCAGGAGACCTGAAGAGCACATATGAGATGATGGCAGAAGTAAAAACTGTCATATACATCATTCTGTTTATCATATTATTGATGTTTCATTCAATATCAGTAAATTATAATAATAATAATAATAATAATAAACCTGGAGCTGGAGCTGAAGCTGTAACAGAAGCGGTCACCTTTTTTTCCTCCAAAAGTTGTTTCTAAGACAACAAACTTTAGTTTTATAGACTTTGTGAAAGTTGTTGATTAATTTTCTATAACAGCATCTCTGACAGTCGTTCCCCCTGTAATTTACAGTATATTATATGTCATTGTTTCTAGTAACCAATTCATAATGACTTGTATTATGAAAACATGCTGTCTAAAGTAAATGTGAATGGTGAAGTTTTAGCAAACGTGATGATGTGGTTGTGGTAATGTTTATCGGGAGAGTATATGTTAATATAACAACTATCAAGTTGTTATTTGTGTTTTCTCTGTAAAATTTACTTTTATGTCAGATTTAAATGTCAGGCTCCTTCACTGTGGAAATCTAATATCTGTCTGTATTGCTAAATAACATGATAATCTCATGGTAAAAAGTCAAAGTACAGCTTTCAAAATGCTGTACAGATCAGAAAGTCACAAAAAAGCACAATGAAAAACAAAAAAACCACTACCATTATGTTTCCCCTAGATGGTGGTACATTTCCCAGGAATCTCTTTCTTTTTGTCCCTTTACTCCTCACTCTCTTTTCTTTCCACTGATTTTCTAAGGATGTGCAGTACCACATGGACATGATACCTACATACTTTGTAATCACTCAGGAAATTACTTAGAAACCTCTTTGTTTGTGTTTTTTCCTGTTCTTCTCCTCTCGTCCCTCTATCAGACGATCTATGATCTCTAATGAGCAGTGGCAGGAAGACTCCCTGAGATGGCATGAGGAAGAAAACTTGAAAGCAACCCGACAAAAAAGGAAACTTACCCTTTCTAGGCCATACTGGATAGTGCAGTTATGGCTCTTAAATTGATACTTCAATTTCAAATTACTACACTAAAAGTCATTCTAAATGTTTTGAAAATATATGCATAAGAGTATTGCTTTTTATTCCATTACTGCGTTTATTTTTACGTCTGTTGTATCCAAGGGAAGACCCATATTTCACTCTGGTACCATGGTGCAAGACTATTAAGTGCTTTATAGGTCATTAGTAATATTTTAAAATCAATGTGAAAATTTTATTAGCATATCATGACTAACATTCTTCACATATTTCTCGAATTTATTAAGCTGTTTTTTTGTTTTTTTTTTCATCTGTCTTTGCTGAGATATATAACCCTGTGTCATCAGTATACAGTAACAGTGGAAGCTAATTATGTTACCCAGAGTTAGGATACATTTTTTAAAGTGCATTGGACCCAGATTTGTTCCTTATATTTAACATATTTCTGTTCAATTATAATATATTGGCAAATTTATGTGGACATCTGACTATCAAACCTGTATTGTTGTCACAAATTTGGAGGCATACAGTTGTCAAGAATGTCTATGTCTGTTGATTTTCTGGAACTAAAGGGAAAAATAGAAATTTTCACTATGCAAAAAGCTGAGCTCCATGAAGTCATTGTGTGTTATGGTTGGAGTGGAAAAGTTTGGCTAATGGGTAGAGGCAGGTAATATGCAATAATCAATGCACAGAGATACAGACATGAGGGGGTCACGTGAAGCTTTGAGAGTGGAAGGAATTAAAAAGCTAACGCTGATCAAGATGGTGACAACCAAAGCCCAACCGCTTTTAAAGAAGCTGCACTATTAGGAGATGGAGTTAACTGTATTGTGATATGATCAAGACAATTATAGAGGCCGAGCAGAAAATATCTGACCTCAAGGATAAGTAAAAGAAAAAGAGAGCGGAAATGGCAGAGGCCCGATGAAGATTGCGTGAAGCAGGATTCAAATATGCCTTCATTTATCCTGCCACTATAAGAGTGTTCAACCCAGCCAGTAAGGACAACACATGTCTATGACTGCAGAGGTGAACGCCTTCTTGGAATCGACTCAACAATCATAACATTCCCTGGCAGGCACTCATGATGTACAAAACGTGTCAAATTACATTTCAGTTTGTAATTAAAGAATAGATCGACTGTGATAAATACTAACCCGTTTGGCTTGGATCTCTGTCGGCATGAATAACTTTAATTCATGACACGATAGAAAAATATTTTTTTTATTTAAATTAGCCCTGAGCCTCCCGCCTGCCCATTTGTCCAATACATGGACTTTGGGAACTCAGTGTTCATTTGCTGCCTAATATAATCCACCCTAGACAAGTACCAATTTAACAAGACAGTGGTTATGTTACATTTGATTGGTATAATCATATACCAAATTTATCGTATTTACTACTCAAAATATGTGGTCAATAACTGTGCAGCAATAGGGCCGCAGTTATTATTTTTTATTTTGAGGCTGATTTGTTTGTATATGAATATATTTTTATTTACACGTTATTTGCACATTCAGTTTGTAGTTTGGAATTTAGCCTAGGGTTCAGGGTGTGGCTGCTACATTTGGCAATGTGAAGGCTAATTAAAAGAACAAACATCTTTATTGATGGCAACATTTCTCAAACACCCTGTGTTTTTTTTTATATTCTTTTTTTATATATATATAACATAATAATAGATGAAGCATTAACAATGTTTTTACTCTCTTTGAAAGAAACAAAAAACATCAGTGTGGTTCTAATTTAAAATAATATTAATGTACCATCAAGTAGACAGTTAAGGATACTTAAAAAGTATCCTTAATGCCAAGACAGTTCAAAGGAGTTATACATATCTTCTGAAATTATTTATATTTACCTATCGATATATCCAATCTTTTCCATAAATATAGTATATTTAACCAAGATTATCCAGTCCTCGATTAGGAAGGGGTTCTGTCATGGCCTATTTATTCATAATTAATTTTCTCCCCAACATCAGCAAAGGTTTAAAGACATCTGAATGTTCCAAACAAAAGAGGAGGGCAGGCACTTTAATGGGGATGCTGTAACCTTCTGTTTACAGTACAAATTATAGATAGATTATCAAAAACAACATTCCAAACACCAATCCGAGGGCATTACCAGAAACAATGAAAGAATGTGTTGATACTGTTATTGCATTTGGGACATTGGGGTGATACAGTATTATTTATTTTGCTATATTTATTTGGAGACATACTGTATAAGCTCAAAGTTCAATATCAAATGGCATTTCCTTTAATTTATTGCACATGGTTAGTTATATTTAAGGTCAGTGTAATAATAATTTCCCAGACATTTTTGTCAGTGTCACATTTTACATTCTTACCCAATGCTTTCTGTAACAAAATCAGGTTATCTGCATTATAATTGTTGATCATAAAATTTATGTAAGTTAAATGCTTAACTACAGTATTCTTAAGAAAATAAAATCTGCCCAAAAAGAAAAGTTATTCAGGGTGAGACTGCCATGTCTAGTATAAACTAAATGTTTTATCTGCACACCCTAAAAACCCTGGGTAATATTGTAATATTTACCCTGGGTCAATATTGGACTAACAAAATGGGTTATTTGTTTAACCCAGCAAAATGGATTAAAAATTCAACCCAAATGCTAGGTCATATTTAACTATAATGCTGGGTTAATTCTACCACATAAATTGGTCAAATGTTCTAC
>JAQMYJ010000023.1:34907239-34921571 GCA_030014305.1 Clarias laeviceps | reverse complement strand
TCCCATAGCGTTTTCACGCAGCATCTCGTTCCCGCCTTTTCAGGGAACAGGGTTACAGCAAAGTAACCCGAGATGAATACACCGGTGAACTTTGGGGGAGGAGCCAAGCAAACTTTAACCCAGCAGCTGGGTTACACAAAAACTACCAAACTCTCTGTAAATAACACAGAAAAATTACCCAACAGAGGCAACCCAGCGCTTGGGTAGGGAAAACAACCCAGCGTTTTTTAGTGTGCAGGTATTTATAAAAAATAATAATAATAAAATTGGGGGGAGATATAACGTGATATAACTTGCATGTAACTAATCAAATGACATGAAAACGTCCTTATGGAATAGATTATCTCCTGTATAATCCCACATTAATCCTGCATTCCTCTGGATCCTTTTTCTTTTGTATTATGGTAATATTACTGTAGCTACATTCATATAAGTTTGGATGCCTGAAATGAAGCGTTTATAGCTTTCAAGAGATATGTATTTATTTTGTCATTCATAATCTTAAAAATTTCCACTGGGTACCAATCAGTCCCTGGAGATTTACCTAATTGTAATGAATTTATTCCACTTTTAATTTTCAACAGGGTAAATAGAGCTTCTAGGAGTTCTATCTTATTCTTGCTTATTATTTATTTTAATAATGCAAAGATCTTTGAAAAAGGTATTTTCAGATTTACTTTGTGTATTTATTTCTAAGCTATGTACTTTTTTGTAATATCGTCTAAACATCTCACTTATTTTATTATTCTCTGTTATTCTGCATCCTGAGTAATTTTTAATTGTTGAAATGTATCCCTTTATGGACATCTTTTTAATTAATCTAGAAAGTAGCTGGTTGGGTTTGTTACCCTTTTCAAAAAATGGAGTTGGAACAAGGAAAAATTGGAACAAGGTGTTGGGCTGATTTTGAAGAGTAAAATTATTTTTCTTCTGTGACAATTCTATTTTCTAGTTTTACTTGTTCGAATAATAATTCCTTTTTCTTTTTACTAGTGTAGGCAATTATCATTCCTCTCAGAAAAGCCTTGTAAGCTTCCCATATTGTTCAAGGATCTATTCCATTTGTATCGTTACATTGAAAATATATCTGCTCTTTTATATAACCCACAAATTTCCCGTCTAGAAGCTGGAAGGGATTAAGTTTTTTTATATCCATGACTAATACAGTAATTAGATTGAGGCGGCAACATAGTAACAGTTACAGGTACATGTAATGATAGCGTTATCGGGCCTACTGTATATCAGATTTCTCAGCCAAACTTATCATCTGATTTGAAAAGAATATATAATCAATACGCGAAGCAGTGTAAGTCTTAACAGTGAGATTTCAATCAGCCCAAGCTTCTGACATGTTTTAACAATATTAGCAGTTTTAGAGGCTTGATGTTAACTGCAGGTGATTTATCCATATCTAGGATAAGGTAACAATTAAAATCACCCCCTAGAATTACATTGTTACAGGCTTGATGAGTTATTTTATTATAAACCTGAGCAAAATAACCTTCAATATGTACACTTGGGGCATATATATTTGCTATCACAGCCTCCTCTCCATACAATAGGCCCTTTATTATGACTGTTCTACCATCTTTATCAGAACTTGTTTGTAATTGAAATAGTTTTTGTGGAGCAGTATTATTACGCCACACTTTTTGGTGGAAAAAGATGAATAATAAAGTTCCGCCCCAACAGTGCTTGAACCTGTCATCCTCCTTCTGCTCCAAGATAAAGCTGGCTTATTTGCTTTCCTGGTGAAACACATGTGAAAGAGGATTAGGCATCTAATGATGACTAAGGAGTATCTGGTTTACATTCTCCTCTGCCATGTGTGCACAGACGCATGTGGCATGGCTCAGGAGGAATCAGGGGAAAAATCCTTTATCTCTTTTTCTGTCTTGGCCTGGCAGGTCACAATCAGGCCAGATCTATGTTATGACAAAGGGCATAGGTAGTCCCAGGTCAAGCGTCAAGCACCTTGGTTACCTACCTGTTCTTTAGAATATTAGAGAATATTGCTATGAATGCATGCCAACAGTAGGCTTTCACAGGCTTTTACTCCTGGGGGTAGGACTATAGGACTATTGAACCAGTCATGGCTTTTGGGTGAGGGCAAGGTTGGGATGTGTCAACCAGATACAAGATAATTGGTGCAGTGATTCTTCAGGTTGGTGCAGGTTGGTGTTCAGAGTGTCCAGCCAGAACTGTGGAGCTGAGAAAATGACAGTGGCAAGCTGAAAGGTGACAGGCTTAATCAGCCTATGAGCAAGGTGGAGTAAGCGCGGAGCTGACAGGTGTTGCAGGGAGTGTTGTTTTCTGCTTTTGTGTATGCAGCTTAGAGACAGAAATACATGAGCAATTATGGACTCATTCAACCGTGATGTTGTTTTAAATCCTGTGGTCATGTGCTGCTGTGCTCCTCAAAACAGTGGTGCTAAAATGGTGATGCACCATGCTGGCAGTCATGCAAGGAGTGTGTTGTTACTACACACCCGACAAAACCCCGCCATCACACCTAGCTTTCATGTATATGTTACTTTCTGGTTGATAACTTAAGAAGGGTAAAGTAACCATAAGGATATTAATAAATAATAAGGCTGCCTCATTAGGGATAACTTCATAAATTTTAAAACTTATATATCTAAAAGTGTCCAGGTTCGATTCCCAGCCAGGCTCGAACCCGTGTGCATGGAGTTTGGTTGTTCTCCCCCTTCTTGGTGGGTTTCCTCCGGGTACTCCGGTTTCCTCCCACAGTCCAAAGACATGTAGGTAAGGTTAATTGGTGTTCTCAAATTGCCCGTAGTGTGTGAATGAGCGTGTGAGTGTGTGTATGTGTGTGTGCCCTGCGATGAATTGGCACCCTGTCCAGGGTGTTTCCTGCCTCGTGCCCTAAGCCTCCTGGCATAGGCTCCAGGTCCCCACGACCCTGAATACAGGATAAAACGGTATAGACGATGAGTGAAAGTGATTGAGTTATATATCTAAAAGTATAAATATATAAAACATATTTAAATTGTATATATTTTTGTAAAGCTGTTTGTCAAAATGTCTACTGCTAGATGTTATTTTTGTTAAATTGAACCTACTGATCAAAAAAAAACAGACTTCACCTTCGGATTATAATAATTAACAAAAAATTTTATGATGTTATAAAGACCTAGTAAGGATTCATGACCTGCAAGACTAGAAACAAGATATTTAACATGTAAAAGGACTCCCTGACCTTCATGCCAAGTTTCCAAAATTTTCTACCATGCGATAATTGAACTTCATGCTCTTCTGCTATTTTGCTGTACTTCCAAAGCTTTCTGATATGTGATGGATGTATGTTGATGTTTATTAGGCATCATCAGCTAATTAAACAGTGGACATTGTTAAATACAACACATAATCGATCTATATTTCGATAGCATGGATGGATGGATGAATGGATAGATAGATAGATAGATAGATAGATAGATAGATAGATAGATAGGGAGTTATGGAGTGGGAATACGTCAAACTTCTCCCTATGTAAAATGTAAGTAGATCAATTCAGATCTTCTAATATGCCTGCACACTATTCCCTAATGAACAATGTAAACGCCTCTGTTGTAGAACAGATTGGGACAAGTTGTAGGAGAGAGATGCAAATTTCACACATTTGCATTGCTGTGATCTGTCTTTCTTCTTAAACTATAAAGCAAGTAAGGTTGCTCCATTGGGAAGATCAAACAATTTTCTCTACCTTGGGAGCTAACCTTAAGAAATTTGGATTCAAAACTAATTCCCCTTTAGGAGTGTGAAGTGGTTCCACACTTACCTGAGTGGCTGCCAATTACATAATTTTTTTAATTCTACCTTTAAGGCACATTGGTACGTTACATGCCACTCATTTATCAAATTCATGGGAACCTCAACTGCAGTTTGAAGATTCATGCAGGGTATAAAAGCCAGCTGAACTTATAGTCTTCACTCAGTCTCTAGAGTTAGACCGAAAAGCCTCCATCAACATGACCAGCTACACATCAAAAAGCTTTTCATCACGATCTGTGTCTCATAGTCGTGGTGAAGGAGGAGGGGTCAGTGGCTACTGGCGTGGAAGTGTCCATGGTGGAGCAGGAGGTTGTGGGGTTCGCATCTCCCAAGCCTCTCGGCCACTGTTTGTTGGTTCATCTAGACAAGTTGTTGGTGGAGGCTATGGCACCAATGTTGGTCTTGGTTCAGGTTTTGGTATGGGTCTTGGTGTAGGTCTTGGGTCAGGTATTGGTGTAGGTCTTAGTTCAGGTATTGGAGCAAGCTCTGCTGCAGTTCTAGGTTCAAGCTCTTCTGCTTATGGTGGTGGATTTGGAGGTGCTGGGTTTGGAAGTGGTGCTAGTTTTAAAGCTGGAGCTGGATTTGGTGGTGTCGTTGGTGGGCCAGATGCTGGCATCCTGGGAAATGAAAAGTTTACCCTGAGGATCCTTAATGACCGTTTGGCCTCCTACCTGAAGAAGGTGCGCTTGTTAGAAAAGACCAATGCAGAGCTCGAGCTGAAGATCAGTCAATTTGTGGAGAGCAGAACCTCACCTACTGAACGGGACTATTCTGACTCCTTGACTACCATCAATGAGCTCCAGGACAAAGTAAGTCATTTAAATTTCATTCAATTATCTGCCGTTTATATTCATTTAGAAGTATAAAAATTATGCATTATACTATATTATCTGCCTTGAATGGGTACATTGCACAGGGTTTTACTTAATATCTTGAGTTGATTGTTTTAAGATTCGGGATGCCATCCAGAAGAAAGGTGTGGTCCAACTCAACCTGGACAATGCCACCTTGGCTGCTGATGACTTTAGGATTAAGTAAGACCCCATATCACATAATATATATTTTCTACATTTAGATTTTCTTTCATTATATAAAAGCACTGATGTGTAAACAATGTCTCTACATAGGTATGAGCATGAGTTGGCCCTTCGTCAGTCAGTTGAGGCCGATATCTCTGGGCTGAAGAGGCTGCTAGAAGATATCAACCTGGGCAAGACTGAGCTCACTCTGCAAATTGACACACTGAAGGATGAAGTGGTCTTCCTCAAAAAGAACCATGAGGAGGTGATAAAGCTATACAATAAAATAGTGTACTTGTATCTGTCAAGGAAATGTAATGAAGCAATGTGTATGTGAAAGAAGTACAAACACTAAATGATTGAGTCATGTTTAAGGTACAGGTGTAGATCTAATATTTTACAAGTACAATCACTAATATTTATGAATTTATATAATCACCTTCATGCACTAGTAATTTATGAAACATAGCAACTCAACCATCTTCTTCAACCATTGTGTATTCTAAGGAAATGGTGAGTACACGCAGCCATATGAGTGGACAGATTCATGTGGCGGTGGAGGCAGCACCACAGCAGGATCTCACCTCCACTCTGGAAGACATCCGTGATCACTATGAGGCCGTCGCTGCTAAGGGCCGGAGAGAGCTCGATGCCTGGTTCAAGGGCAAGGTGGGTTCTGACTACTTGTAGCTTTTTAATAGAGCTGGAAATGAAAACATAGTGATAGGTGTTATTATTTATAAACTTGTTTTCAATTCAAGCACAGCTATGATCCATGATGGTGGCCTTGCGACAGAGCAGGGGTTAAATTTACAATTACGGCAAAGCCTGCTCTGTCCATGAGGAAATCTGGGACCAACTTGGTAACTGAACTATAACTTTTTTTTTTTTTTATCTACAGTTGGAGACACTGAAACAGGAGGTTATTAGCACCACGGAGATCATAGGCACATCCAAAACAGAAATGACCACAGAAAAGACCAAAGTGCAGAGCCTGGAACTCGAGCTCCAGTCTGTTACGGCTGTGGTAAGGTTTACGCATCAGTGCTTTTAAATATTACACTATAATACACTATAATCTCATAATATAGCCAGTGTTGACTGAGAGGTTGCTTATTGTGTAATGGAGTGCATGGACAAAAAAAAAAAAAAAACACTGCATATGTATGTTCAGTAACACCATGAATATTTACTACAAGCTCACCATTTTGTTTCACTTCAGAAAGCATCCTTGGGAATAAAACTGATGGAGAAACAGGCTTTCTTCTCTGCACAGTTGTCAGGATTCCAAGTGCAGGTGAGGCTGGATAACACCGATGTAATAAGATAACATTCAACATTTCTACAGTAACATGAATTGTATGGCAAACGATCAATTAAGGTAAATTTACACTCCATGACCTTTGAAAAAAAGGTGATTTTAATTTTAATTTTGCAGGTCTACATTGGTGTAGGCAGGTTAACATAAATTGGTCTAGTTTGAGATGAACCTCGTGGTTTTCTAAACATCAAACATTTTATGAGCTACTTTGAAACAAACCCTAGGAAAAGTGCGAGTCCTCCAGCCAATCAGTCATCATGATGTTAATGGACAGAGATATACACTTCATTGGTTTCTAGATGCTGTCACTGTGATGTTTTTTAGCAAGTGCACAAGAGGATTGAAGGAGGGCTCCCATCACCTAATCTTCATTCCAGTTCAGTAGGGGTTGGCATTGCATTGTTGTGCAGTGCTCCTGCTATTGACTTCATAACTTGAAGTGCCTGCTGGTCAATACTTTTATGTGTGGTTGCAGTGCAGTAATATGGAAAAAAAAAATGTGCAATTAATTAATATGTATAATATGTTTAATTCTCAAAACAAAGGTGGTGAGTCTTGAGGAACAGCTGCTGCAGCTTCGCGCTGATCTTGAGCGTCAAGGTCGTGATTATCAAATGCTGCTGGACATCAAGACCAGACTGGAGCTAGAGATTGGTGATTACCGGAGACTGCTGGACTCAGGGGTCAAAGACTTGTGAGTAAAATCAGAATCAAGTCTAACTGAGATCTTCCTTCTGTCCAACATTTATGCGGCATTTCATGCAGGTTAAGGTAACATAATTTCACACTATATCAGGTTCCACATGCAAAGTAAAAAAAAAAAAAATCACAAACACAAAAGTATTAGGTTTACCTCAAACACAGCATTTCCCACTGAGCTAGAATGGAAAATAACCGATGAATTCCCAGTGCATGAGAATGTTCCCAACAAGGTAAAGGTTCTAACATCATTGTTGTCCTTCTCACTCTCACCAGTCTCATCCCTCCACTGGGCATCTTTCCTGAGGGACTAGTCCTTACAGAATTAACTCAGGCTGGCGCAAAAGCAGAAAAGAAGGATGATGAAAAGGACGCTGCAGCTAGTGAAAAACCATGATGACAGAAAGCATTTGAATGAGCTTTTCAGCCAAGAAATAAAGAGTTCAGTCACAATGATTCTTTGTATTTATTGTTTTACACACCTGCACACACACACACACACACACACACACACACACCAAAAAATCATAACATGTCAAATTCATCCATAACAACAATTAACGACTGAAAACATTAATTAATGCACACTTAATAGATGTCAGTAATAAAGCTAACATTTAAAGGTGTGTTAAGGAGTTAAGTGCTAATGAATGCTGTAAGTAACTTCACTCACTATTGTCAACGCCTTACAGTCTGGCTTTCTATTAACTGCAGTACCAAGACAGAACACTACACGGTGCTAAATCTATTCATTTCCACCATGAAATTGAGCCCAAAAAGACATAAATAATTATTCTTCAAAATGATAGTTTTGCACTGTTAATGGTCAGTTTCTTAACAAAAGGCAAAAGTTACAGACATCGCAGTTTCATCGTTTTAGATGATTACTACATGGAGCCCTGACCACATCACACCACTCCAGCTAACTTTGCCAACCCACAATATGAGGAATATGCATCATTTCCATTTACTTTAGCATGTCTAACACTGCACATGAGTGCAGGTGAAACTGACACAGGTAAACTATTCCAAATCCTGAGCCAGTGTCTTAACCAAAAATAGGCAAATTGTCATGTGATCAGCAAACAGAATATTACATACAAATCGAATGTTCAAAATCCAGATAGCAAGGCATGATCAGAAAACCATAATATCAGCAAACTGGGTTATTTGTGTAGGTCAAAGTCTGAATGCCCTAGACGGAGTTAGCAATCCCCCATCTCCGGCATTAGAGCCCTCACAGTGGAGTGAGTGGGGGATCACTCTGCAGCATGGCTCAGCCGAAACTAACGCTAAGGACACCTCCTCTGCACCTCACGTGTCTAACAGGTTTTTCTCCCAGCTGAAAAACGTGAAAGAGCTCTGGTTATAGGATAATCTGTACCGAGACACATGGAATTAGCTAGGCCTAATGGCAGTAGTGGCCAGGGTACCGGACATAGCAGGAAATCTAAGGGCTTTAGGCAGTACATGCAGGAGCAAGCAATATACTATAATAAGCAATATATAATTAACAGTGATGCAGATGATGCAAACTATTTTATATGAGACAAGCATTTAGAATTCAAAAGACTTGAGGTATTTCACTAATCTCTTCAGCAAAACTTCAATTTGTTTACAGAGGCATTGTTCATATATACATAGGAATAACATTTAAAATGTATCACTCAGGATTTAGGCCTCATCATTACACAGAGACAGGCAGGCAGACAGACAGATATTCAAGAGCACTAGAAACAGTTACACAAAGTCAGGTTGTAGATGTGATCGCACACAGATATATAGGCAGAATACACAGAGTAATGTAAGAACTGACCGGAAGTTATTAGTGCAATGCTAAGAGCAAAAAAAAAAAAAACTACAAGATATATAAGAAACATATATAAATAAAGTATATAAATCACATGTTCAAAAGTTAAAAAGTGAAATGAAGTCAATTGCAGTACAATGATATGCGTGGCAAAGTGTCAACGTTGCAAATAGTATTAATTGTGCAAAGAATAGCATGTAAGTGACAATGAAACTAAGTCTGTGTGTATAGCAAAATCTGCTATAGTGAGAATAATTGAGCAGACCCAGATAAGAGTTATGTGGGTGGCACCATAATGTACATTTCAGGAGAGCCTTAAGCCTAGATCTTCTAGAGGTGTTGAAGAGTGAAATGGCTCTGGGGATAAAGGATTTCCTGAGTCTGTCAGTTGAACAGAATTCTGATAAAGGCTTCCACTTAACACAAACTTTTGTTTGCAAAAACCTATGTGCAGTGGGTGGACGGGTTGTCCATGATGGACAGCATTTTGTTTAATGTCCTCCTCCTCACCACTTCCTCGAGAGAGTCTAGCTCCAAACCAACCACCAAACCAGCTTTCCTGATCACCTGATGTGATGACCGATTAATGAAGCATCAGCAGGAGCTTTTTACTCATGTTGAAAGATCCTAGGCTCGTGTCCATCGCTAATACACCTCACAATTCAATTCAATTCGATTCACTTTTATTTGTGAATATATGTGAAAAAATATGTATATGTAAAAATCTGATTGTCCCTGATGAATCAAATCAATATGCATGAAAGTGTTTTATTGGAAGTGACACATGTGCAACGAGCAAAGAAATTAAATAGAAATGTGTAAATGTGCATGAATGTGAAGGTGTGCAGTGTGCATAAGTGTCCATGAATGTCCAGAAGGAGTGCAAAAAAGACAAATGTCCATTAGTGTGTATGTACAAAATGGTTTAGTCCTGTGTGGTGTTCAGATTGAGAGACCATATCGCCTGCGAGAAGAAGCTCCTCCTCAGTCTCTCTGTATTGGCCTTCAGGAAGCGGAATTGCTTTCCTGACCGCAACAGAGAGAACAGTCCATTGCTGGGGTAGCTGAGGTCCTTCATGATCTTCCTGGCCTTGGTCCAGCACCGCTTGCCATAGAATGAGTGCTGGTCAGGGAGCTCTGTGCGGATGATGCGTTCAGCTGATGACACCACACTTTGTAGAGCTCATCTGTCCTGCATGGTGCCGTACCAGGTTGTGATGTTTCCCATCAGGATGATCAGGATGGTGCAGGAGTGGAAATTCCTGAGCACCCTGAGGGCAGCCTGAAGTCTCTCAAGCGTCTGAGGTGGTAGAGATGCTGCCGGCCCTTTTTCGCCATGGTGCTGATGTGACAGGACAGTGAACATCGAAGTATCTGAAGCAGTCCACTCGCTCCACTGGGTTCCTGTTGATGAGCCCACTGATGAGGCTTCTCCATGCCTACAAAAATCACATGTTCAAAAAAAGGAACTAAAAAATGAGTCAACCGCAGTGCAATGTTATGTGTGGCAAAACGACAACAGTGCAAATAGTATTAATTGTGCAAAGAATAGAATGTAAGTGTCAATGAAACTGAGTCTGTGTGTAATGGCGAAATGACATTTAGCCATTGTGATACATGTAACCATACTTCCTCTGATGTTACCCAGAGGAAGCATGTAGAGAGAAAATAGCAGTGGGCCTTAAACAAAACCCTATAGAAAACGAAACTTAAGAAACATGCAGAATAGTCACTGTTTCCATCTACAAACTGATAATGATCATTTTCTAATCTATTAAGGAGAAAAGTCTAATCATTATTGTCAAATATTTTGCTGACGTGACAAAACAACATGAGGGAGGTCTGGGATGGTATGAAAACCATCAAAGGCTAGTGAACAGTGATTTAATAGTTGGGGATGTGGTGAGTCCCAATGAGTTCAACCAGTTCTTCAACAGGTTTGAGTGCTTCACTCCTTTATCAGCGACTGTCTGTTATCCCTGCTCCCTTCAACTGCTGTCTCAGTCCTCACACACACTACAGCAAGGAGCCCCGCGACCCCCACCATCACAACACAACAGGTCAGAAAGAGAACTAACTTTTTTCACTATATTTTTGTCTTTATTTTGTCATTTTCCACTTTATAATTTTTTTTTTTTCGTTTCCTCATCTAAGAACAACAAGCGAAATCTTGCTTAGCCAAAGCTAACGCTAAGGCTCACCAACTGGAGCACATCTACCCTTCGCTTCACGTGTTCAACAGCTTTGCTCTCCTCAGTGAAACACCTGTTAAGAAGCCTGAAAGTGTTCTAGTTTTAGAAGACTCTATAGTGAGGCAAGTGAAATCAGCTAGACCTTTAGGGTGCCAGCTGCAGTGGTTATCCTAGGACAAGGCATAGCAGATAATTTTAGGGCTTTAGGCCAGAATAGGTTCTCAAAGATAGGAATACATGCTGGAGGTAACAATATATGCCTTTGTTAGTCAGAGGTTATTTAGAGTAAACTTTACAGTGGTGTTTAAGTTAGCGAAGGCGATGTCCGATACAGTAGTATGCTCTGGCCCCATCCCAATCCAATGTGGCGACATAGCTTATAGCAGGGTATGGTCGCTGCACCACTAGATATCCAGGTGGTGCCCTGAAAATAATGTGGGCTTTATAGATAATTGGAGTAATTTTGAGAGCAAAGCTGGCCTGTTATGTCAGGATGGTGTCCATTCCACTCATGAAGGTGCTGCTTGTCACTTAGGTTTGACCATATTGAGACTGTATCTGGTTCCCAAACTCATACCCAGAAAGTCTGCTTTAGTAACAAGTTTAATAGGCATCTGGGTCATTCAAGGACATATGGTCTTCTTTAAAATGTTTGCACTGTTCAAAGCTTTTACTGCAGCTAAGAGTCTCATTACCGTACTGTGCCTGAAGTGTTTTGTAAATGGCAACGGCTTTTACACCTTCATTCAACAGAAAATTCATTACAAGTCAAAGTTTAACTTGAACACCTTTCACACATTTACTGAGACAAAAAGAAAGACACGTTGCATGATAAGGCATCAAATAGACTCCAATATTTTTCCATCGAATCCTGACAAGCAAAATATAAGCATGATAATCGCTGTGAAGATCCAGACATATCTTCCATCTTTTGAATCAGGCAAAAATTTTATTTTTGTGTAAAAGATAACTGTTAAAAGAATGTTAAATGGCAACGAAATGTATGCAAAATATATGCTGAACTTCCAGTTGACTAGGTATCTCTCCTCATTTCTACTACATAAACCATTTGGAGCTTTTTGGGCAAATCTGTAGATGTTGTGTTTATGATTTAATTGTAATAACCTGTATGTTTACAGTTGAATGTGAGTGAATGAGGCTTTTTAAAATGTAAAATATCAGGGAATATCGATCTAGACGAAGCAGAGAAAATCATCTCTAAGTTTAATTGTGTAAACACTTTGTTTGAAGATGAGCTTGGCATGGGATACACAGATATACAAATTTTAGACATTTACATAACTGTCATCCTTTTCTTCTCTCAAACTATTGAGCAAGAACAGTGTATCGTCGCAAAGATGAAACAATTTTAATCTCTTTACAAAATAAAATATTATTAGCGTACCTTCACTGTGAGAATTAACCTTGAGGAATTTGGCATCATGAGTAAAAACCCAAGTAGGAGTGTGGATTAAGTTTGGGACATGACATAATATTCAGTTAGTCAATCCCTGGGAACCACACCTGTTCAGGTATGGTTTGAAGCTTCCAACAGGGTATAAATGGTTAGTCCTTACTCACTCTCAAGAGTAAGACCTCCATTAAGGTCTCCATCAACATGGCAAGCAGTAGCATTGCATCAAGAACCTTATCTTTCAGAAGAGGATTGCAGGGCGGCAGCATACAGGCTGGAGGAGGAATAGGACTCTCTGTCCAAGCCTCCAAAGGAGCCATTAGTGGAGCTTATAGCTCTGGTTTAGGTCTTGGTGTAGGTCTTGGTTCAGGGATTGGAGCAAGCTCTGCTGCAAGTTTTGGTGGTGGGTTTGGAAGAGGTGTTGGGTTTGGAGTTGGTGGTAGTTTTGGAGGTGGTGCAGGGTTTGCAGGTGGTGCAGGGTTTGGAGGTGGTGGGCTTAGAGGTCAGGCAGGATTTGTAGGTGAAGAGTCTGTTGGTTTCCTTTTCAATGAGAAGCTCACCCTAAGGACCCTTAATGACCGTTTGGCCTCCTACCTGAAAAAGGTACAATTGTTGGAAAGGACCAATGCAGAGCTTGAGCTGAAGATCCATCAATTTGTTGGGAGCAGGACCTCACCTGCTGAACGGGACTTCTCTGACTCTTTGACTGTCATTGATGATCTCCATGACAAAGTAAATCATTCAATGTTTAATTACTTTGCTGCAGTTAAGTTTTAATCAAGACTATGTTATTGCTCACACTAATCTTTGTAATCAGCTTATTTATTTTTTAGATAAACTAGTTATTTTATGTGTACATGATGTTAGTTTAGTAGAAGGTGGGCACATTTCCCCTGGAAATGCACAGTTACCTTGGGTGATGTGTTACCTCATCTTCTGCACACTGATCGCACATTGGCTCACTGCACATGGGCTCACTTCATGTCTTTGGGTTGATTCTTTTCAGATTCTGGGAACTCTTCAGGTGAAAGGTGTCATCTTTCTCACCCTTGACAATGCCAACTTGTCTGGAGATGATTTCAGGATTAAGTAAGACCTCGTATCACATTGAATAGATACTACCCTATGAGGGTGAAATGTTAAACTAAAGATTTTTATAGTTTTGTGCATAGATTCATAAATGTCAATCATATATTAAATCCTAGGCACTTGCACAGCACTGCTGATACGCTTTCGGTGATGCTCACAAGACTTAAAAAAAACAGAGCAGAAATTAACAGAAAATTTCAAAAAAGGGACCCAGATGCACCTCTCTGAACCCATCTTGGAAAAGCAGAAGGGTGGGTTCAGCCAAGATCAGGCATCTGTTGCACAGCAGTAAACCACTACAAAGGCCCTGGCTTGCTTACTTTATTTGTTTCACATTGTTTCAGGAAAAAATATGATTAAATGACTAAACGTGTGTGTGTGTGTGTGTGTGTTGGAATAGTAAAGGGTAGTAACCAGTAACTCATTGCAAAGTACACGATTTGGAGACGTATTTGTGTAAATGTGTGTTAGCACTGTCACCTCACACCCCCAGGGTTAGGAGTTCACATCCCTCCTCTGGTCTATGTGCATGTTTTCCCTGTCCTCTGTGGGACAAAAAGAAGAAAAAAAGCTGTACCAGTTCCAGGTACACTGGTTTTCCAAATTGCCTGTTGAGCATGATTGTGTGTATGCTTATGCTAATGGGTTAGCACTCCATCCAGGATGCATACTGTATTATGCCCTGGGATAGACTCCAGGCCCCCTGTGACCCTACATATGATAAGTGGGATAGGTAACAGATTAATGAAGAACAATGTCTCAACACAGGTATGAGAACGAGTTGGCCCTTCGTCAGTCACTTGAGGCTGATGTTGCTGGGCTGAAAAGGCTTCTAAACGATATCAACCTGAGCATAGGAGAGCTCACTCTGCATATCGACACGCTGCTTGGTGAGATGACCTACCTCAAGAGGAGCCATGAGGAGGTGAGGAGCTGTACAAGCTGAACCAGTCAAAGTAATAATCAACAACACTCTATATATATATATATATATAT
>JAQMYJ010000023.1:34882984-34895892 GCA_030014305.1 Clarias laeviceps | reverse complement strand
TACAGAGCAGAAGTAGCAGAAACATCTCAATATCAACTGTTCAAAGGAGATTAATGCATTTTTTGGATGCCTTCAGCCTTTACAATGTAGAAAGAAATAAAAATCAGAAACGATTATGGAGTTAGAAAGTGACCCCAAACTTTTGAACGGTAGTGTATATATATATACAAGGACTGAGAAAATAACACCATAACAACATGTTTGAACTAGGTATGAGCACGAGATGGAGATGCGTCAGGCGGTGGAGTCTGACATCGCCGGGCTGAAACGGCTCCTGGACGATTTCAAGATGTCTAAGCAGGACCTGACCCTGCAGCTGGAAGGCTTGAAAGAGGAACTCGCCTTCCTCAAAAAGAACCATGAGGAGGTGAGAGGACTCCTAACAGCACAGTTAACCATAGAGCTTGTTCTGTTCATGCATGTAAAGGACCTACAGGGAGGAACATCAACTGCAACCAGCATCTACATGATTTAGGCCACGCCCCTTAATGGCACTATCTAGTCACGATTAATCATTCCTGATACACAATTATTTTTTTCAGTTTTTGTGTCAGGATTGAGATCAATTTAATGAGTTTAATGTTGCTCCTAGCTCCTAATATCTTGTTTTTGTCACAATTAATTGCGTTTATTAACACAGTATAACAGTATAAGCCAGGTAGCTAAAGGCAGCGCTGCAATGATGTTAGTTAGCTAACTAGTTGTCTTAATAGCCTCATGTGTTCCTAAGTTTGTTGGCTAATTCTTGCTATAACTTTAATATTTATGGCTTATAAATACCCAAATAACAAAGAAGCACTGGCTACAACCATGGTTTGGGATGCACGCGGAGACCGAGTGTCACAGAAAAACACTAATAAAGAAATGTTGCAGAACCTGTTAGCTAATCAGTGGCAAGGTTTCTGCGGTACATTTCTAAATTAAGGGTTGGGTAACTGTCACACTACTGTTATTGAGAGATCGATAAACAGGAGTTTGTGTATTTTATGTTGTAGGAGATGGCGGCGGCGCGTCAACAGATGAGCGGGCAGGTTCATGTGGAGGTCGACGCCGCGCCTCAAGAGGATCTCATCAAAGTCCTAACAGAAATACGTGAACATTATGAAGCCCTCACCGCAAAATATCAGAGAGACGCAGAGAAATGGTACAAATCTAAGGTAAGCTTATCATAAAGTTTATATTATTATTATTATTGATTTAACACACACAGTTCTTTTAATTAATTTAATTAATTGTTTCATAGTTTAAAGGATATAAAATCTAGAACTGCAAATAGATAGGTCCGCCTTTTGGTGGACCAGTTAGAGATTAGCTTTTATGACCAGTGGGCGGAGTGACAAGAGATCTATTGGCTCTGCCCCTTTTATTTCCAACATTAACTACAAGCATTTATTAGCATGATATTCATTACTATTCATTAATCAGGAGCTTTAGCTAAGTAAAGTTGTTTAGCCAATTGCATAGTTGATCATGTGACTGCAATGTCAGAAAATTCTGGTCACTGATTGGACAAATACAGAATATGGCTCACTGCTTAGGATGATATATTATGACCTACGAATGTTAATATCAACATACAGATGATCAGACAAGTGGACACTTTGCGTAAACTTTGAGGGCAGATAAGTTGGCTTTTTCTAAATTTTATACAAACACCAGGTGTCCACATACTTTTGTTCATATAATTGATCTATCTATCTATCTATCTATCAGAGGAAGCTGCTGTTGAATTAAACATCCTTCTAAAAAGTTTGTCGTTTCCCTAAAGGAAACATGGTGAGGGTCATTACTGTTGCATTGTTTGTAATCCTTACCACAAATGTTTTTGTTGCTGTTTTGTAGTCGGAGGTTCTGAAACAGGAGGTGGTGACTCAAACAGAGAACCTGCAGACGTCTAAAAGCGAAATGAAAAACCTGAGATCCCGCCTGCAGGCTTTGCAGATTGAGTTGCAGTCCCAGCAGTCCATGGTGAGGAACATCATCATACATGCCTTCACTCCTGTAGAATGCTAGCTAACATGTGAATGAGTTGTTAGCATATGAAATTCTTGAAAAATCTTGAACAAGGTTATGTTTTATTCCTGTACACACTGTGATAAAGTTATTGTGAGTTGTTTTTCCCGCTTGTTTGTTTGTCACAGAAAGCATCATTGGAGAGCACGCTGCACGAAACTAAATCACGGTATGCCGTGGCCATGGCTGGGTACCAGACACAGGTGAGCCCACTGACGTGGTCATTATTTAAACTTAACACTTTAACGCTTCACTGAAGATAAATTGAGATTGTGATGTGTCTCCAGGTGGTAAATCATGAGGAGCAGCTGGTGCAGCTTCGTGCTGATCTCGAGCGTCAAGCCCAGGAGTATGAGGTACTTCTGGACATCAAGACCAGACTTGAGAAGGAGATCGAAGAGTACAGGAGACTGTTGGATGGAGAAGCGAGCAAGTGAGTGTCCATATGAGAACAAAATGACTAACTAGCACATGTTAAATTGGTCTGTACGTCACTTCATTTTTAGTAGAGTACTGGCTCTATCTATCCGATAAGTCAAAAATACAGTTTTATTAACCGTGGATTATTACAGTCTGATTCAAATTATGTGTAAGAACCAAAAATTAGAATAATGCATGAGCAAAGTATATGGTATGCTAATGAATAGTAATTGCCCTCCATAGGACTAAGGCTGGATCCAGTAGCAGCAGCAGCGCTACCAGCAGCAGCGCTACCAGCAGCAGCAAAACCAGCGTCGTTACCAGCGGTAGCGGCAGCAGTAGCAGCAGCAGCAGCAGCAGCACTACCACTTCCAGGACTAAGGTGATCACAGTGATGGAAGAGGTGGTAAATGGGAAGGTGGTCTCCTCCACAACCTCTTCATCCTACATAACCAAATAAATCTGAGGGTTAGTTGCGGAGCTCCAGTGCGCCATCATGTGGCTGAAAGAAACCACATTCTCTGACCTGAATAAAGATTAACTCAGTGCAACTCACGTCATTGTGTTCTGTGTCTCATTCTCACACACAAACTGTACATACACCGATAAATAAAAATAAAGTTCATTAAAGTCCAAACAACAACATATAATAACAATAATAATAAAATCAACATAAACAAATCATTATCTACACATAAGAATGTGAACAGGAAGATTGAAACAAAAGCACAAGCAGAAATTTTTTTTTATTTCTAAACGATTATAAATACTGTAAAATATAAAACAGTGAACAATATCTTTAAATAAAACTTAATCAGCATTCAGTAATAATATAACTCAAAGTGAAACATTTTGTTATTTATGCATTTCTGTTTTTTACAATAGTAAACTCTGATCTATATTTAAATTATTAAACTATTATTGTTATTTACTAAATACAAATATTAAATCCTGATTTCCTAATTTCGTAAACCCAGAAAAAAAATTAAGTCCGATTTTACAGTAGTTATGCTTTAATAGCATCAAAAAATTTAAACCCATAGCATCTATATCTACAATATTTTAGAATATAATGCTGTCCAGCTTGTTTTTATTTATAGGACTAATCTATTTCCTCTTAGTGTTTCTTCTGTTATTCAGTAGCTCCATCTAGTGTTGGTTTAATTTCAAGACTGAGGGTCGACCCTCCCACAAACCTGGATTAAATGTAAATAAGGTCAAGACAGTCCCACCAGGTATGCTGTAATCTTCCCACCTCACAGTTCCAAAGTTCACTTCCTGACCCTGGGTTAGTGTTTCACACATTCTCCCCATGCCAGTATTCTGTGGGTTCTCCGGGTTTCCAAACAACCCCATTGGAACCCACAGAATACTGACATGGGGAGAATGTGTGAAATACTAACCCAGGGTCAGGGACACCTTAAATTTGGATCCCCTGCATAGTAAAGCAGTGCTAAGCACATTCCTGCTACAATATTATATACTGTACATACAGTATTGCAGCAGGAATGTGCTTATTAATTGTGATACATTTACATACTTCTTTTTTCCACAATTGTTTAACGATGATGTAGTAACATCCGCTTCTGAAGATTTGGAGTTTTGGATTAACAAACAGCATGTTTTGTTTTGTCAAGGTTTAACTGAAAAAGGAGTCCATTCTCAATTTTACACCACATACACTGATCATATAATTGAACAGGTTTACTCTCCTCAGTAAAGCCACTGCCAAGAGGCCTGAAAGAGATCTGTTTATAGGAGAATCTATTCTGAAGCAGGTAAAATTAGACTTTAGGAGCACCAGCGGCAGAAGAGGGGTTTATCTCGGGAGCCAGAGCTCGTGTGACCAAACAGGCCAGAATCTCCACGGCCGTTGCGTCTCATGTGATTGTGCTGTGTCAATGATTATCACCACCTTCCATAGATGCACTCTGACCAGGAAAAAAAATTATTAAATAAACTATAAATGCAAACTTCAATTTTTCATTAGTTTCTTTAATAACTCGTTCCAGTACATGATTTAAAGAATTATATGATTTCTTGATAAACGTGTACACGGTGAGTATGAAAAGAAATCGTCACTAAAACAGATATAAACAGATAAAACAGATATGAAACTTTTCTACTTGCCCCCCTCCCTCCCCGACATATTAAAGCAAGACACTTGCATAATAGCAAATCAGTCACAAACAGGTATGAAAACATATATAATTATATATAATGTAGACTTTAAAAAAAAAAAAAAAAAAAAACGGTAATACTTTGAGAGGTGTGTGTAATAGAGCATAGAAGAGAAAAACAATATATTAACATTCTTCTTTAAAAGTCTAAAATAACTGAGGTTACTTTTTTATGAATGTCTTTTATTAATTTGTTAATCATTCTCAGGGGGAGGGATCATTGAGTCTAACTGGATTATTGGAGACTAGTGACGCAAAACCTGATGTTCTTCTGCACATCAAAGCCGCTGTGTAGACTAACATCATCAGCTTCTTCACCATAATGTTGGATAAATAATAAGATCAGCTAATATAGCTATACTGGTGTCAGCTAATGGTATTGCATTAGGGTCAGTGCAAAGATAGTCCGGGTCCAAGTGCCAAGATTTGTGATGTCATAACCTGACAGATTTCCCTTCCACTCTGAAAGCTCAGTGCTGAGATTGGAAAAATTATTTGGTCCTAAAAACGTGCATTTCGACAGCTTGAGAAGTTGACAGAGGAACCCGCAGGTAGAACCAAATCCACCCAAAATATTCAAGTAACCAATGAGAGGCAGAGTAAGTTCCTGTCCACTACACTTTAACTGGCATGAAATGTGTTTAATTAAGTGAACAAACCATATATCTGTTCATTAACCCACTGGCAGAGTGAGAGCTCTGTGTGCCCGTGGTTCCACAGGAACCTAACTAACTAGGCATTAATACTGCTGAAGGTGTGTGTATGGAGGTACTATTACCCCACAGAGGTAATGAGCATGTGCTTCAATTCTAAAAGACCTTAGGTCTCAGATACAGTACAGCACTCAATGTGTACCTAATATTTTGGCAGTGAGCCGTGATCTACTCTCCTCATATGACACGAAGGACACCCTCGAGTCTGGCCATGACCTCAGTCCTGCTCAAGCTTTGTGTCTAAACATGGGATACCTAAGGAACCAGGAGCAAGACTTTCAAAAGACCAGAGGATCTCCACAAGAACCAAGAACCGCATGGAGGTTAACCACACCAAGATAAAAATGCTCCATGGGGTTCTCCTTGCTAGACTGGGATGAACACCTCACTGATCTCAACCAGTCTTGTCCACTGGATAACTACAAATATAGCGTAGATCTCCTGCCTCATACTGTAATTACTGGTCTGTCCACTAGTGGCTACACATATTACTCGTACCTGTGTCTACTGCTGATCCCAACTGATCATACCTGTGAGGTGGACTGACAGATAAGCACATGATAAATCAGATAACCATTAGTCATTCATAAATAAGTAAACTAAATGTGTTTGCGTGTGTGGTACTGCGAACATTAACATTTTGTTTTATCTTCTATGCTCCATCATGTTGTTGTAGCTGCACTCGTTCTTGGTTATTGCGCTTTCTCTCGTTTATGGATCTGTTCGTGTGCTTTAAGGTGACCTGACTGGCTGAAGCACTTGCCACACTGCGAGCACGAATACGGCTTCTCACCCGTGTGGATCTGCTGGTGCGCCTTTAAGTGTCCGAGGCGGCCGAAGCTCTTGCCACACTGCGTGCATTGAAACGGCTTGTCCCCACTATGAATCCTCTCATGAGTCTTGAGCACACCCGAGTTCCCAAAGCTCTTTCCACACTGCACGCAGTTATATGGCTTCTCGCCCGTGTGGCTCTGCTGGTGGTTACGAAAGCTCACCTCTTTCGTGAACGCCTTGCCACATTGCTGGCAGGAGAACGGCCGCTCGCCCGTGTGTACCAGGCGGTGTGTCTTTAGTTCCTTGGAGTGGAAGAACGCCTTTCCGCACTCGTCGCAGGTGAACGGCTTCTCGCCTGTGTGGATTCGCTGGTGCGAGCGTAGGTCATCTGCCTTGGTGAACCCTTTGGGGCAGAAGCTGCAATTGTAGGGTTTCTGACCCGTGTGTATCAGCTGGTGCCGCTTCAGGTTGCCTGCTTGACCGAAGCTCTTGCCGCACTGCGAACAGGAGTACGGCCGCTCGCCTGTGTGGATGCGCTGGTGCGTCTTCAGGTTTCCCAGAGTGCTGAAGTTCTTTCCGCATTGAGTGCAGGAGAATGGCTTTTCGCCTGTCGGGTTGCGAGGTTTGCGTGGTTGCGTTTTTGCTTTTGCAGTGTCTGCACTCGTGGTGTTTGTGTTTGCATTTGCAGACTGCATGTCATACATGTGAGCGGACGAAAATTCGATAACAGCATCAGGGCGGAGCTTGTTGAGCTCAGTGCGGAGCTCCGCCATGCGGATGGACTCGAGGATGTTTGACTCCGCCGTATCCGATGTCTCTGATTTCTCGGATGCAAGTGTTGAGTCGTATTCGTACCGGCTAGCCTCAAGTTCCATTGCATAGTAACACTGCAGGTCAGAACTCTGGTCCGACTTGATGTAGTCCAGGTTGTCATGTGACACGTAGTCAAAGGCATCGTAACTCGACTTATACGAGTCCAACTCGGCTCCGTGGAAGGAGTGCAAATCTGACTTGATGTACTCCAGGCCGCTGATCTCCATCCTGATGTGTTCCGATCCCAGCTCTGCGGTGCTCAGAGGCTGGATCTGGGATACGTCCACGGTGCGGATCGGTACCAGCTCCAGATCAGGGTCGCTCTTTACACAGGGCAACATGGCGGTCGGCTCTGCAATCTCAGAACTAAGCGTGTTTAGCATGGCGAGCGTTGGCGTCACACACTCGGCACGCAGCGGCTCCAGAGCGGGAGACATACACTCCGAGGCCAGAGCGTTCAGGCCCAGCGCGATACACTCCGTCCCCACCTCATCCATCCTTACCAGATCGGTCCCTTAGCAGCACTGCTGATGTCTTCCCTGATTCTGGACCCTGCGTAAATACACACGCATTCAAGTTAGCTTGAGTTTGGTAGTAGCATTAGATTGATTATAATTGATTATAACTTAGTGTTCAAAAAAAGCTACATAATGTACCTAACGCAAAAAACACACACTGGAGTAACACAATACACACACTGGTGTAACAAAACACACACTGGGAAAACACAACACAACATACACTCACTTGTGTAACACAACAAATACACACTGGTGTGACACTACATACATACACACTGGTGTAACACGACATACAATAATGTAAGACAACAAATACACACAAGTGTAACACAACTCACACTAGTGTAAACAACAAACATACACACACCCTGGTGTAACACAACAAACATACATACTGGTATAATAACACACTAACATAACACAACAAGCACAAAAAATAATGTACCACAGGAAACACACACACACACAAACTGGTGTAACACTACAAACACACACAAACTAGCGTAACAAACCACAATAATGTAACACAACAAACATACACACTGGTGTAATAACACATTAACATAACACAACAAACACAAACACTAATGTAACTAATACATACACCCACTAGTGTAACAATACACACCAATGTAATCAACACAAAGGTATAATAACACACTTATTTAACGCACCAAACACACAACCTGGTGTAACACAAAAACAGACACCGGTGTAAGAATACACACTGATTTAACTCAACAAACACACAAATATAACACAACACTAATATAACACAACAAACACACACACACACTAATGTAATTAACACACACTGGTGTAACAACCCAAACTAATTTTACATAACAAACACACACTCACTAGTGTAACACTACAAACACGCACCCTGGTGTAACACAACAAACAATAGTGTAACGGAGGAAACAAATACCCTGGTGTAACAGAACATACACTAGTATAATACTACAAACTCACACCCTGGTGAAACTCAACACACACACTCTTGTAATTCAACTGGTGTAACACAGCAAGCATACACCGACTGGTATGGCGTAACATACTAATGTAACACAACAAACACAAACACTAATGTAACACAATGAACACACCCTGGTGTAATAATATACCAGTGTAACACTACAAACACACACTGGTTTAACACATACACACACACTGGTATAATAAGTATTTTTACTCAACAAACACACACTAGTGTAACACTACAAACACACACCCTGGTGTAACACGACATACACTAGTGTAACACAGCAAACACACAGACTGGTGTAACACGACATACACTAGTGTAACACAGCAAACACACAGACTGGTGTAACGTGACATACAAATGTAACACAACAAACATAAACATTAATTTAAGAAAACAAACAAACACACACACACACTGGTGTAACAACACACACTAATGTAGTCAACACACACTGGTGTAATAACACTAATTTTACAAATTACAAACACACACTAGTATACAAGACGACATACACTAGTGTAACACAACAAACACACACACGAATTTTAGGCAAGAAACACACACACTAGTGTACACTACATACACACACCCTGGTGTAACACAACACACACCAGTGTACACTACATACACACACCCGGATGTAACACGACACACTACTGTAACACAGCAAACTCACACAGACTGGTGTAACGTGACATACAAATGTAACACAACAATCACAAACACTAATTTAACACAAACACACTGGTGTAACATGACATACACTAGTGTAACACTACAAACACACGCTAGTGTAACACGACATATACCAATGTAACACTACAAACACACACACACACACACACAGGTGTAAGTGTTGGTAAATAATAACTCGTGTTTGTGCTCCAGTTAGAATAAAGCTAAACATCTGCAGATCTATTAGCATATGCTAATGATGGCTCCAATAACAGATCGTGAGGCACGTGCGGGCTATTAATCAATCAATCAATCAATCAGGACTTAAAAGCGATGCCGCGGTGTGATTATTAATGAGCAGAATCAGAAGCTACTTTGATCGCTACCATTAGCACTGTAGGCTAAATGCTAATTCGACTCGTGCCAGTGCGATACTCTGCTGCTTTTATTCAAGGTGTGTTGTTAGACAATAAAAATGTGTGTTTGTGCATGTGTGTGTCCAGCTGTTGGAGCGTAACGCGGATGACTGTGGTGTACGTAGAGAAATACAGATCTCGGCTTTCTCGGGTTATTTGTGGGAGCGTGAAAGAAAAGGGACAGAAAAGAGGAGTGTGGAGTAGAGGAGCGAGTGAGTGTAGAGGAGTGTAGAGGAGAGAGTGAGTGTAGAGGAGTGTAGAGGAGAGAGTGAGTGTAGAGGAGGCTGTGAGGAGGCCCTCGGTGCTGCTACAGAGGCCATCTTGTTTGTGGCTAAAGCTATCTGCTACACAAACTTCAGCACTCTCATTCGCGCGTGCAACTTTTCTTCTCTTTTCGCTTTGCTTTAATCTGTCGCCTTCGCGCGCGCGCGCGTGCGTCCTCTCCTTCCTCCGTTCAGGTGTGTGTGAAAAATAAACGGATGCGTGAAAAGCAGCAACAGAAACGCAACATTTTTTTTTTTTTTGCACTTCACATCTGAATCTCATGCATGCATGCACTCGGCCGCGCGCGACGCGACAGGAGGAAAGATTACAGATGCAGGAAAAGAATGAAAGGATGGAAGTTAGAATGAAAATGCACGCGAGAGGAAGGGTGCACGCGCTTTTGTTTTTTTTACCTGCAGGTTCCCCGGTGCATTGCTTTTTTTTTCCCCCCTCTCTCACGCGCGCGGGCTCGTCGCTCAGCCCCGGAGCCGCCACGTCCGCGAACAGCCTTCCCCCCTCTCCCTCTCTCTCTTACACACATACATACACACACACATACACTCGTCTTCCTTCTCGTGCCTCCCTCCTCCTCCTCCTTATTCCGCCGTTTCCGCGGCTCGCGCTCGCTTCTTCCAGTCAAATCGGTGTAACGGCAGTGCGCGCGCGCAGCTGCAGCCACATCAGGAACAGCAGCGCGCGCGGCGTCATGGTGGCCTACTTCCGACCTAATGTGGGTGTATTTACTGCTCGACAGAGAGAGAGAGCTTCTGAAAGTGCTGGCTTGTACAAACCGAGACGTGCAAACCGACAGATTTACCACGAACAGATTGGTGCACGGTGTTACATTCTGCATAAAGCGCGTGCTGTACAGTGTGTATATGACATATTTATTATATAATAGCGTTTAAATGACCTGCATGTGATGACGTGCAATATCTGGGTACTGTATGAAATGCTTCATGCCATTTCCTTCTCTTATGTTGCAATATGTGATCAGTAAACACTCAATACCTGAGCCTGTTTTTTTTTTTTCTTTAGAAATCTCATCACACAGGTGTCTTTACCTTGTTGATCATTTACATTTACAGCATTTGGCAGACGCCATTATCCACATTGAGTTTATACATTATACATCTGAGATGTTGAAGTTTAGGACCTTGCTCAAGGGCCCAAAAGGGGCAACTTGATCATTTTGGGGTTTGAACCCACTACCTTTCAAACTGTGTGCAGTTCCCTTTGTGCCACCAAAACAGCCCTGACCCATAGAGTTCACTACCCCTCTGAAGGTCTGTGCAGTATCAGCACCAGGCCATCAGCAGCAGATCCTGTAAGTTCTATAAGTTGTGAGGTGGAGCCTCCATGGATTGAACTTGTTTCTCCCACAAATCCCACAAATGCTCGATTGGATTGAAATCTATTGAATTTGGAGGCTTAGTCAACACCTCTAACTCCTTGTCATGTACCTCAAAACGTACCTGACCAGTGTGTGCAGTGTGTCAGCACACATTATGCTGCTGAAAGAGGCAGCCGCCATCAGGGAACCCCGTCTTCATGAATGGTGTTTAGGTAGGTGTGACGTCTACATGAACGGCAGGACCCAAGGTTTCCCAGCAGAACATCGGTTCACATGGTGCATCTCTAACTAAAGAAAGTAATCTGATGCTGACGTGCCCATTGTAGATTTTTTTGGTGGAGGACACAGGTCAGCACGGGTACCCATACTGGTCGCTATGCAGCTCCATACACAACAAACTATGATGATCTGTGTTTTCAGACTTCTTTCTATCACCCAATTGAGCTACAGTAGGTCATACTTTGGATTGGACCAGACATTGGACCCATCATTCATGGGAGCCCATGACCCTGTCACCAGGTCACCGGTTCACCTTCCTTGGAGCACTTTCGGAAGGTCCTGACCACTACAAACCTGAAACATCTCACAAGTGCTGCTGACCCTCTCTGACCCCATCGTCTAGACATCACAATCTGGCCCTTTACACATGCTCAGATCCTTACACTCGCCCATTTTTCCTGCATCCAACATGTCAACTTTGAGACCTGACTGTTCACTTGTTGCCTGGTGCTCTATATTACACTCTCTGACAGGTGGCACTGTAACCACTTCACCTTAGCAAGAGTAGAACTTATCAGAATGTTTGGACAGACTATTAGCTAACCATGTTACATTAAGTTACCTGTGGTAAATTTCCCATCGGTAATAATCTGTCTTTCTTAATAATTTACATGTCAGTAGTTCAGACAGAAGTTATTGAAGTTCTGCTGGTTTATGAAAAGTTCAAAGGGAAGTGACGAGAGCCTGAAAACATTCCAGACTCTGGATCCACCGCAAGAGGAATAAGAAAGAAAAAAAAATACAGAACAAATAAAGACAAATGGTTCAATAGAGACGGGGGCGCGTTACAGCTACAGGGATTTTGGTGTATTTTGGTGCAGTAAAGTTAATGACACTGTATTTACTGAAATATTACAGCAGTAAATAGGCTTTATGTCACTATTACAGATTTTCCTCTTTTATTTGATTAAAGTTTAGGACGATTTTAAGATTTAAAGTTGTTTAAAATTATAACTAAATGACGAGTTTGGTAAACTCATCTTCAAAAGCAGAACGTTTGATCTGCTTTAACAAAGTGTGAGTTAAGCGGCAAAGTGGTGTAGTGGCATAGCGGTTAGCACTGTGGCTTCGCACCTCCAGGGTCAAGACCCGCTTTGTGTGTGTGTGAGTGTGTGTGTAGACTGGCATCTTGATCAGGGAGTGCCTTGCTTCTTGCCCTCACCAGCAACATGGTGTGCACTATAGAAAATTAACAAAAGTGAGTTGAGGGGTGGACATATTTTTGCCCCTAGATTATTGTAATTTATTTATTTAATTTGCCTAAAATATTAGTGTGTATACTTCTTTTGTATTATTTATGGCTGTTTTTTCACATCAAACATGGAATTATATCTGACATTACTTATTGTACAGAAAGCACTATTAACAGGGGCGTGTAAACTTTTATTAATGACAGTAAACTGAACCTCAGCATTACACACAACCTGAGTTGCAGTAGCACTAACGCACCTCTTCTCTCTGAACTCCTGAATATATTCTTATGGTTAGTAATCCG
>JAQMYJ010000023.1:34844002-34865776 GCA_030014305.1 Clarias laeviceps | reverse complement strand
CAAGTGAAAATGAGCCGTGAAAGTGAGGCCGAAAATGAGCTTCCCCTATTTGACAGACCAGTAGCCGCCACTGATTAGGACCCCTGAATGGCTGAGCCCCGGGTGTGTACTCCTCCTCCTCCGGGATTTATACGGAGGGATTTATATATATGATCACTAACAAACCGGGCCTATGTGATCTGGTCAGCCGAGACAATGCCTCAAACTTATGCTGAAATTTTGTTACTAACTTTGTGCGACATTGAATGACATCATGCTATTTTTCTGACACCAGGGGATCTTTGGAGGTCTAAACATAAAATTTCCCCTTTTATAAAATTGTCATGGGGTAATGGTATGTCCCCGTTAAAAGTAATTGCTTGCAGCTGTATTTTATTTTTAGTATTCCACCTAAAAAAATGGCATTTTAACAGGTGTGTAGACTTTTTATATCCACTATATATGGAAGCAACCCTTGCTTTCTGTAGTCTGATAAAATTTTATAGCATTATGTTTGTAAGGAGAGATTTCACAATTTTTTTTTTACATTCTTATAAATCACAAAATCAATAAATAATCAGAGAGAAAGAGTAGACAAATCTGAACAAACTGTCAGCTTATTAAAACTCACAGATCTCAGTGAGACCGATAAATATAGAAAATTGATGTTTTGTAAAAATTTAAGATGCTAATGGCTGCAGTGCTGTGTATGTGAAAACGCGGCCGCCATTTTGCCTTCAGCTCTGAGGCACACAATTGCATTATCACTCGCACCGGAAGTGAACTGTTGAAGTTGTGGGATTCGTTTACGCGCCTGGATATTCGTTGCTGGAGTGACTTGTGTATAATAATATGCCAAGTTTTATGCATATAAATTCAGCTAATGATGTTTTATTAGCCATTTTAGCAGCAGCGTCATCAGGCGTTACTGAACTATTGCAGCGCCGCCCTCTCATCCGGGTGCTCTGGCTGCACGACGCCGCTCGCGCTACACGCTCAGCGAACGCGGATTTGCCTGCATATGACTAGCTAAATAAGAATAGTAGTTAAAGTTTCCGTCATTAAAGCAGAAAATATATCCATGGTCTGCTGTGAGTGAGGTATACTAGTTAGCCAGCATTTCGTTATCCATGAGGGACAGTTGAGGTTTATGGGAAGTGTAGTTTTGTAGTCTACATTAATATTACGTCTACAATCAGGCAAATGTCGACTCGCCGTTTCTTCGCTTACTTACGGTAAAGAAACCGGAAGTTGTGGTTGTGGAAATGGCGGGTGATGACGCTCGTGTTGCTTTGTTGTTTTGCAGAGTACGCGCTGAATTCAGTCTAAACACAGGCCAGATTGACAACTGAAGTTTTAAAACTCATAAATAAACATTTATCTCTCACTGCCTTACATAGTTATTTTATTGTAACGTTCCAAACACAAGCTGACTTTCCTCACAGTTTCCTCATAATGTATAAAACCTTTCTGTCTGCACCTTACTCATTTTAATGTACAGCTGTGTCCAAAACCTTTGAGAATTACACAAATGTTACCCCCCCCCCCCCCCCCCCTGATGGCTGCCCTTTCTTGCAGAATGAGTTTCTTGCATCCAAACCTTTCATTCATCTTTCTTGGCTGAGAAGCACCGCCACACATAAATGATCTCAGGATGCTTTACTGTTGGCATGACACAGGACTGATCGTACCGCTCACCTTTTCTTCTTTGGGCAAGCTTTTTTCCGGATGTCACAAACAATTATTCATCAGATAAAATTACTTCACCCCAGTCCTCAGCAGTCCATTTCCTGTACCTTTTGCAGAATATCAGTCTGTGCCTGATGTTTTTTCTTGAGAGAAGTGGCTTTTTGCTGCCCTTCTTGAAATGTGTAAAGGTGAGCGCTACCATCAGTCCTGTGTGAGGGTGCTTCTCAGCTAAGGGAGTGGGTTCACTCACAATTTTTTCTAATAACACAAAGAATGGTACAAAAACATCTTCCGAGAGCAACTTCTCCCAACCATCCAAGAACAATTTGGGGACGAACAATGTCTTTTCCAGCATGATGGAGAACCTTGCCATAAGGTAAAAGTGATAACTAGTTGTCTCAGGAAAAAAAAAGTAAAATCTTGGGTCCATGGTCAAGAAACTCCCCAGATCTTGTGGTCAATCCTCAAAAGGTGGGTGGACAAACTCCGCAACAATGAGCGGGCCCAAGCACCTGTGCCATCGCCACCTGGATGCAACACACAAACTCTGTCTTTTGAGCATGTTAATACTTTCAAAAAGAAAATGCCACTCTGGTGCTCCACACCTCCTGTGTGGCTTTTGAGCATACTGAACCCTCTAAAAAGCCCTTTTTTAAGCCCAGGTGCTTGGGCCGGTCATCATTTATCATTTGTGTAGGATGTGTAGTGTGTGTGAGTTTTTGTGTTTGGGGGGGTGGGGGGGTGGGGGAGTCAGATGTGTAGAGTGTATGTAGGATGTGTAGGATGTGTTGTGTGTGTGTATTTAGTAGTGCTGATGTCATAAATGTCCGTTTTGCAAATGACCCAAAATATCTGACGTCCTGTTAAGTTGAGCCCATGACATGCTAGTGAAAATTGTTCAACTCAGTGAGATCTAGGATTGTGCCAAGTTTGACATGTACTGTATATGTGCAAGTATGGGCTATGCAGTGAAATCCCATGCTCAGGGCCCAGACTCGCTGGTGTCCTAATGGCAGCAGATTCTAACCTGTGTGCCAACGCAAAGTTATTGAGCATGTTAAGAACCTAAAAAGGGCCTGGATGATTGCTAGTGCTTGGGCCCTAATTATGCAAGAATGGGCTGCCATCGGTCAGGATGTGGCCCAGAAGTTGATTGACAGCATGCCAGGGCAAATTGCACAGGTTTTGAAAAAGAAGAGTCAACACTGGGAAAAATTGACTCTTTGCATAAATGTAATGTAATTGTCAATAAGAGCCTTTGTCACTTATGAAATGCTTGTAGTTATACTTCAGTATATCATATTAACTGACAAAAAGATCGAAAAACACTAAAGCAGCAGACATGTCGGGAGAGTAACTTTTCCTCTATATGCAGGTGCTACGCATCATAGTCTCTATCACAATCTTTACTATAGAGTGCCAATCCATAGACACACACAAACACGCTACAGGCAATTTGGGGGAAAAAACTATTAGCCTAATATGCCTGTCTTTGGATTGTGGATGTAAGCCAGAATACTCAGAGAAAACCCACCAGGTATGGGAAGAACATGGCTCTCTACGCACACAGATCCGAGGTCCAATGACAGTGCCATCAAACTATACTCCTTGCATGTTAATTTAAAATGAATGAATAAAGGGTCATAAGTTAACCTTTAAAATGCCACTACACATATACATAGTACTATTTAACATTAAATAATATTGTAATATTCTATAATATTTTAAAATTTCTACTTCAGGTTGTTTGCCAGTGAACCCAGTCATGTTTTTGGGATTTTAAAAAAGTTAACTTTATCTAAAATACTTAAAAAGAACATATGTAGGAAGACAGATAACTGATAACTTTAAAGATCTGAGAACCTTAAAGTTAATTTTCTTTAAATGATTTCATGGCTGAAGGAGCAGAGGTCAGCTTTAACCCTCTTCTTCATGAGTTATTCTTTTTTTCAGTTTCACTCTGTGCCTTTTTGGACTTTATTCTTTATTTTTAATAGAAGCTTGCTTTTGCATAGATAGACAGATGGACGGACGGATGGACGGACGGATGGACGGACGGATAGATAGATAGGTACTTTATTGATCCCGAAGTAAATTCCAAATACCCAGCAGCATTAGAGACCGTAATGCAGAGACAGGTTGAAAATGTGATTGCATGCTGTATATCTTACATATAGTCAGTAGACACAGGGTAACAAAGTGTAAAACTATATTTGTGCAAAGAACAGCATGAAAGTGACACTGATGTCCTGATTAAAAGAAAAAAAAAATCCTTCTAATCTAGTACTAACCCAAATCTTCCTGCTGATTTTGGATTAATCAGAAAATCAACCTGGATGTGCGAAGGGTCTGGTTTTAGTATTCAGGCTTGAATACACTTGTGATCTTTCTTTGGATTTGTGACACAAAGCTAGTGCATTACAAAAAAAATAGCAAAAACCTTTCTCCTCACCTGAAAAGAATGTAGTTTTATGAATAAAATGCAGACTTTGCTTTAGAAGTAGACTTAATTCCTCTTTGCATAACAGTCTAATTTGATCAATGTGTGGTACTGTAGCTGTTGACCACATTGAAATGTGATCATCAAGTCACATCCCTATAGGCCATACTTGTGGCTGGAGGAAGGCAGGAGTGAAGAGCTGATAAATTCAGTTCAATTCAATTTTAGTTATAGTGCTTAGAGCTATATAGCGCTTTTAACAATGGTCATTTTCTCAAAACAGATCACAAAATTAAAAGTAGATTATGGAAATGTGTAGAAGCAAGTAAAAATAGATTATAATGATTAGATTGTCCCTGATGAGCAAGCCAAGGGCGACGGCGATGGTGGCAAGGAAAAACTCCCTGAGAATAGGAAGAAACTTTGAAAGGCACTAGACTCAACAGGGAACCCATCCTCATTTGGGTTGTACAGATTTTTTATTAATTTTCTCATATTAATTTTTATCTCTGGTGTTGTTGGTTTTTTTGTGTTAACAATTAATATTCTGAATAGCCCACATGTAAGTAGGGAAACGGTTCCTTTTCGTGCATGTATATTTGTGATGGTCCAGCTGCCCAGGGAGCGAGACCCCACTGACCTGTAAGGTTGTGAATATTACATGCACCTACATGATACATCACATTACTGCACACTTCTGCACTATTTCAGCCTGCCTGTTTCTGCACACTGGAAAATCTTCAATTGTCAATTTCTTTCCCTAGTTTTTCAGTTCATTAGCAGTTCAGTTAGTTCATTTAGTAACTACACACCCACTTACTAATTAGTAACATCACCTGTTTTGATAACAGGGAGAGCTATAATACATGACATATACATGCATACATGTTTATGCACACTCACCAGCTGCTTCATTAAGTACACCCGTTTGAGTACACCACATTTGCGTACAATGACCTCATTGTCAAGAAACGTTCGAGATGATTTTAGCTTTGTGGCATGCCATATTATCCAGTGCTAATAAAGGGATGGCCATGGTCAGCAACAATACTCAGGCAGGGTGTGGCATATAAACCATACTCAATTGGTACTAAGGGGCCCAAAGTGTGCCAAGAAAATCTCCGTCACACTATTGCACCACAAGCACCAGCCTATACGATTGATTTAAGGCAGGATGGATTCATGCTTTCATATTCTTTAGGCCAAATTCTGACCATACCATCCAAATGTCGCAGCAGAAATTGAGGCGATATTTTTCAGTTCTTTTGTTGCCCGATTTTGGTATGACCCGTAGTCTCAGTTTCCTGTTCTTAGTTGACAGGAGCGGCACCCGGTGTGGTCTTCTGCTGCTTTAGCACATCTACTTCAAGGTTCCTGAACACAAGGCTGTGTGTTCAGAGATGCTTCTTTCTATCAGCTTGATCCAGTCTGGCCATTCTCCTCTGACTTCTGGCATCATCAAGGCATTTTCACCCAGAGAACTGCCCTCACTGGGTATTTTCTCTTTTTCACACCATTATCTGTAAACCCTAGAGATGATAGTGTGTGAAAATCCTAGTAGATCAGCAGTTTGGGAAATACTCAGACCAGCCCATCTGGCAGCAACAACCAGATGGTCAGAGTCACTTAAAACACGTTTCTTCTCCATTCCATTTATCTTGACCACATCTATGTGCCTAAATGCACTGAGCTGCTGCCATGTGATTGGCTGATTAGATATTTGTGTGAGCAAGCAGTTAAACAGGTGTACCTAATGAAGCAGGTGAGTGTGCATATATATGCATGTATATGCCAAGTATTATAGCTCTCCCTATTATCAAAACAGGTGATGTTACTAATTAGTAAGTGTGTGTGTGTGGTTACTAAATGAACTAACTGAACTGCTAATGAATAACTGAAACACTAGTGAAAGAAATTGACAATAGAAACAGGCAGGCTGAGATAGTGCAGAACTGTGCAGTAATGTGACGCATCATGTAGGTGCATGTAATGTTTACAACCTTACAGCTTCCTGGGTAGCTGGACCATCTCACCAGATCTCAATTCAGTCACCAGATGTCAGTAGACCACCTATGAGATATGGTGGAATGGAGTCGCATCATGAACGTGCAGCCAACATAATCTGCAGCGATGACTTGTTGAATCTGTGCAATGAATAATGAGGGCAGTTCTAAAGGCAAAAGAGGTCCAACCCAGTACTAGCAAGGTGTACCTAATGAAGTGAACAATGACTTTATTTGTTTTATTAACCATATATAAAACTTTCTTTTGCAGTGCGTTCTTGTTCCAAGGTGTTTTTTACGAATCGCACAAGGTTCCCCAGACCAACTTCTTGCATGTGAAAGCCCTCTTGGCAATAATCCAGCTTCTGATCCTCACTCTGATAAGTAAGAGGAATCAGAGGAACGCAGACAGCAGAAAGTGGAACACAATCTGGAACTGTTACAGAAATTATGAGATGAAAATGAAACATCTCTCCATTGAACCAATGCCATGTCATTCCTTCACAGACAGTCTTGATCACAACAATACTAAAGCGATCAGTGCAGAGTAAAGCTTTCAGTGTTGTTCATTTCAGTAGAGTGCCTTCTTAGTCAGGGACTATCTGACCATTTTGATTCATACACATTCAAATTCCATACAAACTTAAATAATTCTTTTGATTGTGTTAAGCTGCTTTGGGACAATGTCAATTGAATTGAATTGAATTGAATTGAATTATATGGACATCTAAATGGTGTATAGCTCTATAACACACCATAGGTGTGTATGCACCATAGCTGTACATGTAGGTGTGTGGGTTTTCTTCAGGAAAGTTTCGGCTAATTGGCGTTCCCAAATTCCCAGTAGTGTGTGTGTGTGTGTGTGTGTGTGTGTGTGTGTGTGTGTGTGCGCCCTGCGATGGATTGCCACTCTTTCCATGGTGTACCCCACCTTGTGGCCCATGACCACTGAGATACTGTAGATTCCAGCCCTTGTACAGGATAAGCAGTATAGAGAATGAGTGAGTCTGCATGTAATTCAGGATCAGTTAGTGATTATTATAAACACCAGAATGTAATAATCACTATTAATTATACACACATTATCATGAAACACTTATATAATCCCGCTGTCACACTGCTGTTCTGAGAATGAAGATGTCATTAACCAGATAGTCCTTTCCGAATTAATTGTTTTAATGTCATAATTGTCTTATATACAGTATATACAATATATATATATGGATGGATAGATAGATAGAATTTCTGTTAAGAGCATTTTGATATACATTGATACACCTGTTTATGGTTATACCAGTGCTTGCTTTATTCATTTGAAAGTTATGCACTGTGTGTGTGTGTGTGTGTGTGTGTGTGTGTGTGTGTGTGTGTGTGTGTGTGATAATCCATCTTTAATCATCCTGTCCAGCACTATACTGTATAATAACTCTACAGGGCACACAGCAGACACATTAAATCCAGGGGACAAATGTGGAAACATCCAGGGTGAGACGTGCAGGATAACATGCAAACCCTGAACACACACACACACACACACACACCACACATATGCAGTGTGTACTGTACGGTAACGGTTTAAAAGTCAAATGACTATGCGGGGACAATGCAGAACACGATGCTCTGCTGCTGGATCCATGCACATGCAAAACAATGGGTGTGTACAGATTAACCTACGAACAGATGCAGGGAGAAGTTTGTTTCTACAGAGATGTATGTGTGACATCAGTGTAAGGAGTCTCTAGTGCCAGGGCTTAGTTTAGACTTTAGAGTAACATGCATAACAAGCTGTGATTGCTTTTTCTCTTATCAACTTTAAGAAAGAGAATAAAGGAAGACTGAAGTAGTAGTGAGTGTTTACAGCTACTATAACATGAGAGATTTAATTGATGAATGAAGTTGGCAATACTTTGTCTAGATCAACCAATCAACTGAGTAGTAGTAATAATAATAATAATAATAATAATATTTATAATAATATACCTTTAAATAAATGACTTTTATGATGTTCTCTGAGGAACTGGGATCTTTATCGCTCCTCACTGAGCTCCAGCTTAATTCCTGTGACACTTTGGACATGATTAAACACCTAATTTGGTTTATTAAAGCAGGGGTAAGACAGGAGTGAGTTGGAGAGTATGAGATGAGTGAGAGTGAGCTCCATGATGGAGGACTGCTCAGTGATGCTGCTGGCCTTAAGGCTCTACAGCTTCATTAACTCTGCTTCGCAACAAAGACTGAGCTCTGAGTTACACACAAGCTTTAAATATCTGGACAGAGTAAACAGGGCCAGTTTCACGGAGGTCGGATGGAGTGTTTACAGAGTGACGCGGTGCAGCGAGTCCGCAGCTCGCCTCCATCCATCCATCCATCCGCCTCTCAGTTTTGTTTTTCCCCACCCGTACTCTGTGGGGAGAAAAAAAATCCCGCCTCCAGGCGCGTGCCACGTCACGAACCGAAAGCCACGCTCTGATTTGCGCGCCGAGCGCGAGCACGCAACTCGAACCAATCCCTGAACAGCATGACAGAAACGTCATAAGCGCGGAAGGGCGGGATGTACCCGGATACGGGTACGTTAAAAAATAAACGAAGCAAGGCGCTTGAGAATCCATTGAAGCCTGCAGGAAGTGTGTCGAGTTGAGGGGAGAGACACGGCAGCGTCGCGCGAGCGCTTTTACTGAGGCGGGAGAGGGAAAAATATGGCGAGGGAGTGAGCGCGCGCGCACATTAGCACGCAGCAGATCGGTTCGGGTGAGTCTGGGTTTAGTTTATTATTTTACTTAAAACAATGGAAAGATAACGGCTCTCTCTCTCTCTCTCTCACACACACACACCGCGGATCTTTGTGTTGATTCAAAGCTACAGCTAACTAGCTAGTTAGCGCCGCTTAGCCAGGTTAGCTGACCAGATTTACCTCAACTATATAAATAAATATGGTACATAAATACATTTGCATCAGGTTTAGTGTTGGTAAACCTGGTATTATTATTATTTAGGCGACATTTTCTGTCGCGGTGTAGATTTTTTTTTCTTTGCACTTAGCATAGCGGGGGTGTTAGCGTGCTAACTAACTATACTACCTGAGGTTAGCTGGTTAGCGCGATGCTAACTACACCCACAAAGCCAGCCAGCTAGCTAACTAGCGCTGCGGGCGCGGGGCTGAGTTAACTAACAGACATTAGAAACACCCAAGTGATACTTTAACCATGTATGTGCAATTTATTAGTAAATATATATTTTAAACAAATGATCTGGTTAAGCTAACTTAGCCGAGCTAGCTAATGTTTTTGTGGGTAAAAAAGAAGGAATCCGCGGGAAAATAACCCAGATTTAGGTCATTATTAATTATTTTATTTTTTATAATAATAAATCATGTTTAGTAATCTTATTTACATGGTATATAATAATATGGGGACATGTTATTTAATGCACATTTGCATTCGGCGTATTTCGGCCTTTTGCCGCTGCCCGGAGTCTCTCAGGGGGGAAAATGGGGGAAAAAAATAAGACGGGCTCAGTCCCAATCCGCGCGCTATAGCCCTATACAGGATGGGAGTAAAGTGCGGATCCAGGCGCGCGGGTCACCATGGAGACGGCAGGTAGTGCGCGAGATTAACACCGAGATGTAGTGTGAGCGCGCGCGTTTTGGGACACGACCCGCGCGCTGTTTTATATTCTTGTAAAATCGCTGCAGTTTGGGTGAGTGTAGGGACCAAGGTCACACCTGAGCGGGCGCGTATCACCTGTCTGTTCCTCTCTGTCAATTGTTTCATATCTTTTTTTTTTTTTTTTTTTTTAATAAGTTGGGTCACATATGCCCAAAATCTTCCACTTTCATACAAATGGCACAGAAAAAAAACAAGAAAAAATGTCACGTGATCACCACACTGAGTGTTTTATTATAAATATATATATTTTTTTTTTTACACACGCCGCTGTTTTTCTGTTTATAAAATTTCATTTAAGATTCTAAATTTGTTCTTGATCCCGTCTCCAGGCTCTCAGTCCAACAACGTTACAGTTCTTAATACATTTCATTGCTAATCTTTTTTTTTTTAATAATAATTTTTTAACAGTTAAAACACGTTTTTCGCAAACTTCAACAAACCAACCTGCGAGTGTTAACTTGTCATGCGTAATGTTAAACTTTACACTCTTTAGGTTAATTCTATGACTCTTTGCGTATATGAAGCGTTCCGTTGCGATCCTAACCGTGATGAGACAACTCAACATCACACACTCCTCTTTCCTGTGATCGTTTGATCTTTAAAATAAGCTGTATAAAACTCGCCCTGGCCATGATTAGGTCATTATACAGAGGTGTAAGGAGCTGCGGTATGCAAATCAAAGTCTTCTAAATTTTTTATACGTTCTCAGAGGCTCCAGGTGAGAGCTCACTCTCTTTTTGTCTCTCTCTTTTCCTTCCTGAATATACTTGAGGATTTAGGTTTAACTGTAGTGGTGGAATTTTTCAGACCGCAGCTCTGAAGCCTCATTGTGCTGTGTTCTCACAGACAAGGCTGAGAGAGAGAGAGAAAGAGAGAGGTCGGGTTCGTGGGCGTCTGCTCGCTGTGTGTCGGGACGGGCCTGTCAGCACCTCGTCCTGTCACATTACACAGTTCAGAAGGGGACTGAAACTGAAGAACGTCATGCATGCATTTCCTGACAGCGCAGATTTTAGAACGAATTCTTAAAATAAGAACAGAGAGAGGATTCTTTGAGTTTGTGTTAATGTAAACATTTATATGCACACACACACACTGTTAAATCCAGATGTTAATATATACACTTGATCGGTGATGTGGAAACGTTAAAGTTCTGATTTTCCCCTGTGACTCAGTGGAACACAACTAATATCAGGCAATAAATTAGCTTAAGTTAAAGTGAAACATGCACCAGAGTGTATGTTTTTAGACAAATAAGGATAAGGATTGTCTGAATTTTTTTTTTTTTTTTACACAATTGACATTTATGTATTGTAATGATCAGTCATTAACATATTGTTTAGTGTAGATTCAATGTGTGTGAGTGATAGTTATAATTTTCCATGTTATAATTTAGTGTTAAAATTTAGAACTTAGTGTTAACTTCTTGATGTGACGCTGCACACACACGTGCAGCTGATTTCCAGTTACACATGCTGTAATATTCACTGCACCATGTTCTCTTCACAGATGTTTCACTGCAGCGTAAGGACAGCCAAAAGGACCTCATTCTCAGGTACACTGACCAATCTGCCATCAGATGCCAGCCTCTGTCTCTGTGTGTGTGTGTGTGTGTGTGTGTGTGTGTGTGTGTGTGTGTGTGTGTGTGTGTGTAAATATTTATGTACTTGTACATGTCTATAAACTACAGGTTGAGATATAAAATGTAGCATGTGCCCAACAGAATTCACCCATGAATTAATGTATTAAAAACACTCAGTGACCTAGAAATAAAGTGTGCGCGTGCACTTTTTCTCTCTCATATATACACCCCAGTTCCCACTACAGTGTAATGTAACATGATCGTTTTGTGACTCTGGACCCATCTGGCGTGTGTGTGTGTGTGTGTGCTTTAACACACTCAGTGGAGCAAAGAATCCAGATGGACACACAGAACGTGTGGCGTTACCATAATACACTGTGTACGTGATCACACAGGTCTCCTCCGCAGGATGGCTTTAGTTCATGACGATTTCTTCAATCAGGTTAAATTTGGCATTCCTGATGTGAATAGGCATCTGCACTGCCCAGCAACACACCATAAAAGTGCAAGGACCTGAAAGTGAAGAATGAAAGAAAAACCAGGGTCTGTTGCAGAGATTTTCGCTTCATGTCAGAATTTGTTTATAAAAGTGCCAGGTGGCAACTGTGGCAGATCACACAACCGTTTAAAGAATTCTTTTAGCATATTTTGCATTTAAAGATGCAAAATGCGATGAGAATATTATTTACATTGTTGGATTTAGGTTGAGCTACTGTAGCTTTTGAGATTTAGGTAACTTTCTGAAAACTAGTTGAGTTTGACTCAGTGACTCCAATGCTACGATTCAGATGTGAGGTGAGTGCATTAGCAGGAAATTGAAATTCCCTGAGTTCCATCGTTGCACCTCCATGGGAAACGCCGGTGATTTTAATGAATCTGCTGGAGTCTCCGTCCCACTACAATTACAGAAGCACAAATTCCAGTGTGTCCTGTAATCCATTTCACACAGTTAACTAATGAGATTTGTCTCTGAATTATTTATTAATTTTATCCTCAAATCTTATACGCCGTCGTGGTGGTCCAAACCGCCGCCCAAACTCCAGAAGTTGGAATGTGGAATCTGATCCAGTGTACAACAGACACTGGCAGGCAGCCGACCAGAGTGGGTGTCAAGTGTCACTGTGCACTTTCTAACGCCCATCAGACTTCGCATCCACACACTGAACCAGACAAAGCCTTAAAGTCATGTAGGGAGATAAAGGAAGTGCTCAGGCAGCTCACTTTCACTGACTTTTTCGTACAAACACGTGAAGGGTTTCCATCCAAAATATCCAATCTCCTCCTTCACTATTCATTACAGGCTGTTAGAAATAATTCAGTAATTAGATGTAAGCTGTCCAAGTTCTTTAATAAGGAATGTCAGTCATTTAAAATTTTTGTTGCTTCTTTAGGTGATTGACAACAATAGATACCAAACTAAAACAAGTGTATCATCTGAAAGTTAAATATCACAGGGGATTTATCACATTTTCAGTATAATTTTACACTTGGTAGTCAGAGCTATATTTGTCTAGCCCAAAAAGTTACAATTAAGAGTTCTTTTTAGATGCCTCTTTGTTCATCATTTAGACCTCTGCTTGTAGATGTGGGTAAAATCCTTAGAATTTTTTTATGTCTCTTCTCCTTTTTTTCTTTTGTGTCTACGTAGTCTCCCCCATCTGGCGCCCCGCATCTGTCCAGACGCTCTCTGAACCGCCGGGATCCGAGTGGAATTGAAAGGCTGACTGGAGCGAAAAATCTGCCTCCCAGGTAAAATGGCTGATACCACAGAAGCAGAGAGCTGAGCATCACACATTGCCCCCCTTTCTTCTATGTTCGAGGATCATTTTATGTGGACATTTTCCCCTTCCATTTCAAATTTCTCATCATGGCTATGCATGATATGAATCGTGCCAAGGGTTTTCCTTGCAAAGAATGCGACATGATATGCCCAAGTACACCTAGCCTTCTGGAGCATATGAAAGCCCACTATCAACAAGAAGCGATTGGCAGATTTGAATGTGAACAGTGTGGACGAATTTTCAAGCATGCCAGTAGCTTGGCGTCGCACAAAAAGTCCCACGAGCTGGGTTCATTCCAGTGCCCAGTCTGTACCAGAACACTACCCAATGCATTAGCCCTGAAGAACCACCTCCGCATTCACACTCTGTCTCCTAGTGCACAAGCTGAAGAGGAGAATGAGGATGGTGTTGATGAAGATAGGGATTATGGCTTAGCACAAGATCTTTCTGACACAGGTTACCGGGGCCACCTGAACAGCAGCAGCAGCAGCAGCAGCATGATGGCGAGCCACGACCACGACAAGCAGAAGTCTCCGGGGTCCGAAGATGCTTGGGACAGGCCGTTCAAGTGCGACCAGTGTGACAGGACGTACCGGCACCACGGCAGCTTGGTCAACCACAAGAAGTCCCATCAGGAAGGCACTTACAAGTGTACCGTGTGTTACAAGCAGTTCAGCAATCTGGCAGCACTCGGAGCCCATGAGCGCACCCATTCCAAGTTCAAGCCTCCTGGGATGTCCATGGGTAGCCTTGTGCACGAGGCGTCGTCCGAACATCGCCCCCCTGCCTCCCAAAACGACGACATGGCAGCCTGCTTTTGCCACCTGTGCCAGGTTTCTTTACCCAGTAAGAGTGACTTTCAGGAGCACATCCTGTTGCATAACGCTGCATCGTCGTCGTTGGGGCTGACGCGTAGTTTCCCAGGAATAGTGCCACACAATCTCAGCACTGTTCGTACACCGGCAGTTAATCCTTACACCCCAGCTCTTGGCGACCCTCTTCCACTTCCCCCTTTACCTGACAAACGTTACGATCAGATGCTAGGGCCTCCTGTCAACAATCCCATTTATACGTGTGCGTACTGTGGGTCTGGACATTCCGATGTGGAAAGTCTCAAACTGCACTACTTAACCCATGAATCACATCCCCCACCACATGCCCAAGTGGGATCCTCTATTCTAAATTCAGATGGACTGGGGTCCAACTCCCAGCCATCTGTATCCTCGCCCAGCGGGGAGTCACGATCACAGCAGGACTCCTCGCCAATTGATGATGCAGACCGCAGGTTCAAGTGTGAAGAATGTGGAAAAAGCTATCGGCACGCAGGGAGTCTCGTTAATCACAAGCGGTGTCATCAGACAGGGCAGTACCAGTGCACCATTTGCTGTAAGGAGTATCCTCACCTTGCTGCGCTCCACAGCCACCTCCGCAGTCACAAATCTCGCCCAAACTCTCAGGGTATGAACTCAGAAGGTGACTGGCTCTCATCGGAGCCCATGACAGGCCTAGATTCCCAGCAAGGCTTTGTGCATTCTCAGGATCAGGAGAATGGCACAACGACTCCCATCTCCCTTTCTGGTAATCTTGGTGATGCAGCGCATTTTGTTCCTGACAGTGGTCATAGCAGCGGCCTCGATTCGCTGGAGTTCCATGACCGGTTCGATAGCTCGTTGGCTCAAGGCAACTCTGGCCACTCGCAGAACAGTCGCCAATCAGACCGGAGTTTGTGTGCGGAACAGAGCAGCATGTCCAACGGCTACATGGGAAACATGGGCTTCCACAGTCCGAGCAGTACCTCTTTGCCAGCAAGCAACTCCAGTCTCAAAGAAGGCAACCGCCATCGCCGTGGACAAGAGCATTATGGGGGGAATCAGCGAGGCCAGTCTAAGAGAATCGAAGACAAAGACGATGAAGTCTACCAGTGCACAGTCTGTGGGAACCATTACGCAAGCCTTCGGGCTCTTCGTAGCCACTTACGCAGCCATGGCATGAACCAAGGTGATGGCTCGTCCTCCTCCCTTTCACCTGTAGGTGAGCAAGAGTGGAGGAGGCGGCAGGAGGGTAGTCAAGCCAGTCTACTGGTTTGTAGTATATGTGGCCAGACTTTCAGTAAAAAACACGACCTCCTTAATCACCAGTTGGTCCACGGACCTCCTCGACCAGGTGGCTCTGGACAGGGCTTGGGGGGCGGCAGCTCTAGTGCTAATGGCAAAATGGATGGAAGGAACCACATTTGCGTTGACTGTGGCATGTTCTTTGCAGATCGCCATCACGTGATCACTCACCTGTGCCCAGGCAAGGGGAGAGGCGGACTGCTGAGCAAAGACTTGAACGGAGCTAAAGGGATGAGTGGTGGTGCTGGGACCAGCAGCAGCGCTGTGGGCCACCGGCAAATGTCCGGCACGGACGATCGGCCACATAGGTGCGACCAGTGCGGGAGAGGTTACAGGCATCCGTGTTCACTTCTGAACCACAAGAAATCACACAAGACTGGGGTCTTCCGCTGCCTTGTCTGCCAAAAACGCTACTACAACCTGCTGGCCCTCAAGAATCACCAGAGGACTCATTTTGACTTAAAGAGGTTAGCCAGCATTGCATGTGCCCTATTATACTCTAACTGTGTAGTTCTCTTTGCATACTTTGACTGTGTATGTATTGAGTTCCCCACTCGTGATTATCCAGGCCATCACTGAAACAAAACTAAATACAATTTGAATCCAGTTGTGAATGTTAAAGAAATGTGTACAACCCATTCTATTAAAAAAAGACGAGGGCAACACTCGATCGCTCTCTTTCTCACACACATGCGTCTCACACACACACACAGTGTATTGCACAACATCTGTCCCATTTGATATTGTGTGTAGTCATCTCTGTATTAGTAATGGATCCATGCTGTGTGCTGCACTGCTTCCATTATTGTGTTCTTTTTAAAATATATATATATATATGTGTATATATAGAAAAATCATTTGTATTCGTGGCTGTCCTCTCACCTATTTCTGGTTCTGTGTGTTTTTCTTCTTTTCTGTGTGTTGCAGGCACAAGTGCGAGGAGTGTGGAAAAGCCTTCAAGATCCAAAAGCAATTAATCAATCATCTTCGTCTGCACGAAGAGCACCGAGCCAAGACAGGAGTTCGAGATCATCGCGTCCAAAACATGAACCAGCACAACGGATCACGTTACGAGGGAGGACCCTCCCAGATGCAGCCGATGAGAATGGGCGACCCTAAGATGCAGAACCCTTCCCAGATGATGCCCAATTACGGACAGCCGCAAGGTTTTAAGAAGCCGTACGCTGGGGCTAGGGCTCAACAATTGGACGACGGAAGTGGGCGGCGCCCTTTTGCCTGCGATCAGTGCGGCCGCACCTACCGTCACGCTGGCAGCCTGGCCAATCACAAGAATCTACATAAGATCGGCGAATACCATTGCAACGTCTGCAACTCCACCTACCCCAACCGCCTGGCTATGAAGAACCACTTGCGTATGCATTTCGCCCTGAAGAAGTACTCTTGCCAAGACTGTGGACGCGGGTTCAGGAACCAGAGGCAGCTTGAAACTCACACCGCCAACCAACTTTGCAAAGACATCCCAGGTCCGAGTGTGCCACCGCCAATGCCTCCTCCCCCTCCTCCGAGCTACGAGTGCAACGGATGTGGTCAGTGTTTTCGATCCTCTTCCGACCTCGCATCGCATAATTGCAGCGCGCAGCTTCCTTCATCCTCAGCCTCCCTTAACAGCTCCGTTTTAACCATGGAGCCTGGTGACCTGGGATCTCCAGAACGCGAGGAGCGACCTTTCTCCTGCGACCTCTGTGGCTGTTCGTACAAGCACGCCAGCAGCCTTCTGAACCACAAGAACACGCACAAGACCGGCAACTTCAGCTGCTCCTACTGTGACAAGCCCTACACCAACTACATGGCGCTGCGCAACCACATGCGCATCCACACACAGAAGAAGAGGCACATCTGCACCACCTGCGGGAAAGCCTTCCGACTGGCCCGGTTCCTGCGCAACCACCAGAGGGTCCACGAGGAAGGACACGCCCGGTTCGGATGCCCCACCTGCGGGAAGAGCTTCCAAGGGCGTTCTGGGCTCGCCAGGCACCGCTGCGGGGACAACCAGGTAGGCAACGAGTACAGGAGGAAGGACACTTCAAGCACTTCGAGAGAAGGGGCAGAAGAGTGCCGGTTCACGTGAGTTTTTACGTCTAGTTGTTCGTTGATTTCTGAAGTGAACTTAGTAAAGATCACACGGGTCTCTACGTGTCTATTACAGGTATATGATCTCCAATCCGGCTTCCTCGGGACCATTCGCGTGCCGGAATTCGGATTTTTCTGAAGTTTGGACAGTATGATTAGTGGAGACCAGATAAGTTACCCCCACCACCCCTTTACTTTCAGCTAGCATAATGCTCTAGAATATTATTAGGCTGCCATGATTTGATTTTAATCTGTATACTGAATAGTTTTTTTTTTTTTTGTTAGTTTTTTGTCTTGTGTTACAGTAAATATTACCTTGCTGTTTTTTTATGATATAATTTCAAAACAATGTTTGCACTGTTCTTTCTTAAGCTCATTAACTTGTGGGAGCTAAAACAGTTTGAGCAAAATCTGTGTCTCCTGAGACATAAGTAAATAAAATGACATGTGGTGGTCCCAGTCATCCTCCCAGTGTCTTAGACTGTTTTATACATGTGGTGTGTTTTTATGTGTGTGTAGAACATCATCTATCTTTCTGGAAGTCTGTTCCTAATTACACATACTAACGCATGTTTTACTAACACTACAAAAAGTACTTTTCTTTGCAGATCCTCACGATGAGATTTATATCCTACAGGTCACATGGAGAATTTGTGTTAAAAGTAAAACTGTGAAAGGACTGCCTTAAACAAAAAACACACAGAATATGTGTATTGTAAATTGTCTTATCAATTATCAAATTCTCCTATAAATAATTCTCCAAGTTTAATAATTCCTGGCAGCTGGATTAAAGATCATATACCTGTACATACCAGTCAGCTTTTCACTGTCAGGTTATTTTACATACAGATTAATCTAGGACACTAATACAATCAGATTTCAGAGGTCAGGGCGAGATATTTACGACTCTCTCTTCTTTTCTACACAGGTGTGAGCAGTGCGGCCGTTCATACCGTCACGCCAGCTCTCTGCTGAACCACAAGAACACACACACCGTCGGCATCTATCACTGCGCCGTGTGCCTCAAGACCTACCCCAACCTGCTCGCTCTGAAAAACCACCGTCGGATCCATTCGGAGCTGCGGCGGCACCGGTGCCCGGAATGCGGCAAGGCTTTCCGCGTCTTCTCTCAGCTTCAGAACCACCGCCGGCTCCACCAGAAAGAGCGCGAGTTCACATGCACGCAGTGCCAGCGCACGTTCCCAAGCCAGACCAGCTTCCGATTGCACCTGCAGATGCATCACGGGCGAGGCCAGAAATCCTCACACTACTCCCACCAGCAGATTCCGGAACGCTCCTCTTCCTCCTCCGGCGGCAGTTCCGAGCTCGGATGGAGTTCCGGGCTCGACCTGACCCTAATGCAGGCCTGCCACCAGAACCCGCCGCAGCGCAGCCGCAACGAGGCGGGCCGTAAGTCTCACGTTTGCGATCAGTGCGGGCGCGGGTACCGCCACGCTAGCTCGCTGCTCAACCACAAAAACAGCCACAAGTCTGGCACGTACTACTGCAGCCCCTGTCAGAAAGAGTTCTCCAACCTGATGGCGTACAAAAACCACCGCCGCATACACACCGAGCCCAAGCGGTACCAGTGCTCCGACTGTGGCAAAGCATTTCGTGTTTCCACGCAGCTCGTGTGCCACCGCCGCATCCACACCAAGGAAAAACCATTCTCGTGCCAGCAGTGCGACAAACGATTCTCCAGCAAGTCAAACCTGCGGCATCACCAAAAAGTCCACTGGTCACATAACAGCGGCGCCCCCATGGGCACGTCGAATTTCCTATCGATGCCAACCGGACCTTTTATATAATCTAGAAGGATCAGGAACTTTTGAAACAAATTCAATAGTGACCAGGTTTCTCGAGGTGCTGCCAGTGACGAGGTTTTTGTGAGGAGGGGTGCTATTATTTTTCAGACGAGCAGGTTGTTTAGGTTTTAGAGGACTAACCCATTCATTTCCATGCAGAAGTGAAAAAGCTTGGTTGTTTTGTGTGTTCACATGTGTCCGTCTTGAAGACTTTAACTTACCTGATTTACACTCGAGCCTGAAGCGTGCACTCCAAACCTTTACCGCAGGTGTAGACATGTGCCGATCGACACACATCGCTGTCACAGCAGCATATTACACATTGTTCAGACTGGGTGTATTGAATATGTTTAAAATCTTTTGGCTAAATTGAATGTTGTTTTATAAATTGACTTTGAAAGCCAAGTCCTCGGCATATGTCTATAACGAGCGTAAAGAGTTTGCTGTCACGTTCACACATCATGAATCCAGAACAACAACTTCACAGTTCCTTTACGTCCATTTTTGATGACATCACGGCGAATATCCTGATTTTAAATATTAATTTAAAAAAAAAGTAAGAAAGATTTCATCACTGTAGTCACACCTTCACGCTCCGAAACATCCCCTCCTTCCCCCACCCCATCGTCATCCCGTACGACCCAAACGCTTTCACTCACACACTCGACTTCCTGGTGAAACAAACACATGTAAAATACACATTGTAAGATTGATGTACGTGTAGGTTTTAGATCTGACCGCATTATTATAGGTCACATTTGAAAACTGACCGCAGTCGCCATGTCGTGTAGAACTCTCAAGGGTGTGTGTTTTCCGTTCTCCCTTCAGATGTTCTAATTTTTTTTTTCCTAACTTGTGTGAGACGACGAGCTTCAAACCTTATTATTATTATTATTAATTATGACTATTATTAAATATTATCATCATTCTGCAGATGGCGGAATTGCGGTTTGCTTTCTGTTGCTCGTTGTAATTTTAAAGAACCCTTGTTTAAAAAAAAAAAAAAATACGAAAAAGCAGCGCCTAATTAGCTAGTGTATAGAAAATTGATAGGTTGTGCTTTTTGGAAAGAATTAAAAATACAAAAAAAGAACATGTTTTAAAAAAACAAGAAGCAAAAACGTGTATATTGATAGGCTTGTACTGGCATTTTGGTTTTACCTTGTATTGTATCGTACTTCTGACTGTATTATTTACAGGAACACTTTTTTATAAAAAAAAGACATCACTGTAGTATGCGTTTTTATTTATATTAACCCCTATGATAGTTTTAGGAAATCTCCCGCCTCCACACTTTTTTTTTTTTTCTTTCTTTCTTTTATTTTTTTGGTTTTGCTTTCAGTACGCGACCGACTCTGAGTCGAGGACGCCAGGACTCCTAAAGAACATTTGTTCTTGTGATTAATGGTTTTTATGCTTTGAATGCGATTGGGCTGTGTCTCAAATCTCAACTCTCACTCCCTTTCCCTTGTACAATAGACGGGGAGCTGTAATAATGTGTGTCTCCCGATTGAGTGTCACTGTATCGTTACTCCGTCCTCGTGACAGTCGTTTCCCCAAGGGAAAAAAGAAAAAACAAAAACATGGATGTGCCTCTGTTTCACACTTTTAAAGGATTTCCTTTTTTTTTTTTTTTTTTTTGCTGAACATTACAATCATTTGGGCTATCTTGTATTTTAATTTTTTTTCCCCTTTCTCTCCTTTTTTTATTTTTTGTTTTATCCCTTATTTATTAGTATTTTAATTTTTTTATTTAATTGCTTTCTGCATTTAATCCTTTAATACCAGGACACACTGGTGTTACCGAGTCCATGATCTTATAAAAGAGCACAGTTAAAATTGTGTGTGTGTGTGTGTGTACATATAAATAGAAAAAAAAGAAGCTGAACTCTATAACAGAGCTAGGTGAACTGATCTGATTTGGGAAAGATTGCAGATGATTAGAGGTTTCCACTTTGTGTTTTAACCTTTTCTTTTTGTTTCCCTCTTTTCATGCGTTATATATATATATGTACTGCTGACTATACACTTTTTTTAAAACTACATTTTGATAATTCATTTCCTAACAGAAAACTCGTTTGGATTATAACCTTAACGCTCTCAAGTAATGAAAATAAATAGCTGAAAACAAAATGATTTGCTACGTGTGTGTGTGTGTGTGTAAGAGAAAGATCGTAACAGCAGGACAAGATTTGCCTCATTGATAAATCAGGGCCCGTATTCACAAAGCTTCTTAAGCCTAAACGTTGCTCCTAGTGCTCAAATTCTAAGAAAATTCTTTGAATTATGACATTTTCTTTGAATTTCCCCTTAAATTTAGGACAAAATCTTAGTAAAGATAAAAATGATTCACGAAACATCTTGGACCTAAAAACAGCTCCTAAGGTAAAAGTTGTCAAGAGTAGACTTTTAAGAGGCTTGAGAGTTTCTATAGCAGAGGACAAAATGGCGGAAAGAAGAAATATTCTCCAAACAGTAAATGTAAACGCTGCTCTTTTAATAATTTTTTTGGATTTTTTCCCGATTTTCTCCCTACTTTAGTCGTGGCTTCCACATTAAGGCTACTACTACCATTCAGCCGGGAGGGCCGAAGACTATCACGTGTTTCCTCCGAACCGCATGACGCCA
>JAQMYJ010000023.1:34796167-34812820 GCA_030014305.1 Clarias laeviceps | reverse complement strand
CCGCAGCGCAAGAGAGAGAAAAACCGTTGGCTCAGTTGTGATGACGTGACGCTCAGTGTCAAAACAAGAAGCGCATGTGTTATACGTGATACTCGGTGCTCGTAAACTAAGACAATGCTTGTTTTTCAAGTAAAAATTTATTAAAAATCTTTGCTCGTCTTGCGGAACACTCGTAAACCGCGTTTCCACTGTATTTAATTACACCCCAATGCTGCTGATTTATGGATTCTGACTGGTCAGTAAGAACAGGAACTGCTTTCACTAACATTAACTATAACTATATGTGGATAAAAAAAATCATATGATGTTCAATCATAAATTGTAAGCACTGCTAAATTGCTGCAGTAGAAGAAGAATAAACTCTAGTGTTTCTCCATTTCTCATTTATTCTTAATGGAGTGTGAAATGACGTCATTGTCTAAACATCAATGTATTTACTCACTGTTTCGATGCCAGGTTCACCGTCCCAAATTGAACCACGTAATTCCAGTTGGGGAAGTCATTATTCCATATAACCGGTGTTTCTTGTCCTTTCTTGTCGTAGAAGACTTTGACGTAGCCGTCAGTTTTGGAGAAATAATCTCCGTAGAGTCCGGTAGCGCGCTCCACCTTGACGGTCAGGGTCGCGACTCCGGGATGACTCGGACAGCAGTTTGAGTTGATGTTCTGATGGCCGCCGCATTTGCACGCACAATCAGGAGTACGATGTCCAGTTCTACAATTGGAGTTGCAGGATAAGGGAATTGCGTTGCTCATTATGTACTTGGTGATGGCTTCCCCCAGAGCTTTTTTCCTGACCGGGTTGTTCGTCACAAGCATGTGCAGTGCAGTCAGGGTGTAGGACACCACTCCTGGGACGGTTTGTAGCGTCTTCATCCACTCTGTGTACCCGTGCTGTTTACCCGGGGAGAACAGGAGATCTGCATTGGCTCCTTTGCCGCCCCAAATCTCAGTAACACGATCCGTGAAGGTGGCGCTGAAGCTGTTTTTGTGCTCAAGTTTATTTTGCTTGCTTTTACAATACCCTGCCTGGCCTTTAACCTGGATGCCTTCGATTACGACCGATGCCTCGGCAGAGAGACAGTTACTGACGTCATGCACTGAGAGACCCGTCATGGAAACCTGGCATGTGCGCATGGCAGTGGTGGACTGCACACGGCCGCCTAATTTCACATGACGCAGATAGTGAGTGCCGTAGACGGAGATGAAGTGACGGTAAGCGGCATCGGCCTGAGGGTTATAGGGCACAGGGAGAGAATTCACTGACTGGAGGAACTCTTTAGTCAGAGGAGGATTGGCCTTCACTCTGAGACTGAGAGAGAGAGAGAGAGAGAAATGATTGGGTCAGACACTGACTGGCTACATTGTTTGCAACAGCATTATTCCAGCATTATTCCTGGTTTCTACACTGAACCTCTTCGTCTGGTTGTCTGTTGTCACATCTCTTATCATGTCTGTTGCCTGATGTTTGTCCTGTTGTGTCTGGTGTTGCATCTGCTGTTGTGTCTGTTGTCATGCCTGTTGTTGCGTCTGCTGTTGTGCCCGTTGTCATGTATGTTGTCGTGCCTGCTGTTGTGTCTGTTGTGTCTACTGTTGTCGCGTCTGCTGTTGTGTTTGATGTCGCGTCTGCTGTTCTGTCTGGTGTTGTATCTGTTGTCATGTCTGATGTCACGTCTGCTATTGTGTCTGTTGTCGTGTCTGTTTGCATGTTTGTTGTTGTGTCTGTTTTCATGTCTGTTATTGTATCTGATGTTGTGTCTGTTGTCGTGTCTGCCGTCGTTGTAGGAAACACACAGTGGGACTGTCAATGCTTGCTGCACACTGTACTAGAGCTGCTCTCAGCATGTCCCCAGAGTCAGCGCTTCACACTCAGGTTAAAAAGTGACCAACTCCAGCCCTGAGCTGCTGAACACACACTTTAAAGTGAGAGTGTGTGAAACCACCACAGAGCTCCGACAGCAGTTTGTCTCTGGAGCTTCTGCAGAAAGACTGCATACTGAGTGAGAACAAGTCCTGAAAGGTCAACACAGGTACGAGTCACATCGCTCTGCAAACACTTCTAATGAGCACTGTATGTCTACACAGGAGACCCTGGACTGGTTTGGGGCGGGGCTTATCTGTACAGTTCAGAATCCCTTCTGAGCAGTGGATCCACTGCACAGATCCATACGTAACTTTTGTTTCTTGTGACTTGCGTATATAAAATCTGGAGACGTGTGTGTGTGTGTGTGTGTGTGTCATTCTTTCCCACCAGATGAAGTGTGTGTTTCTCATGATGTTCTCACTTGCACCTCCAAGGAAAGAGTATTACAGAGCCCCAGTCCTGTGTGTCTGGTTTGACACATCGATAACTGTAACAGCTCTTTTCTCACCATCTCACACACACACACACACACACACACACAGAAAACAAGAAGTAATGTGAGAAACCGAGGAGGAACAGTATGATTGCAGAGCACGGAATGAAGGGAAAAGTTGCTTAATTCTTTCAGCATAAAAGTTCTCCTTCTCAACACACACTTCTCACATTAACACTCCTATAAGAGACACAATCTAATGCAGCGCCTTAATAAAAACACATTTTTTTTTTTAGCAGGTTATTATACATAATATAAATGATAGAGCGAGTGTTTTGCTTACTCCGTCATGCCTGGGGTTTGAGATTTTGGAGGACACATGGTGGCAAACACTACACTTTTAAAAGCATGAAGGGAAGTGTGCTTTCCACACACACACACACACACACACACACTTACCTGTAGTAGCGGCAGGAGACCTGGTGGTTGGCGTAGGAGAACTTGTCCTGGGAGGCGTGTGTGCGTGCAAAGGTGGAGGATTTGGAGTGTGTGCCCCCGACTGCCACCCCGGCCACCATGGGCACCCCGAGACCCACCTTCCAGCCCACACTGGTTGAGCTGGTGCTCTGCTTCATCACCGAGCTGGACGACTCGAATACCCGGGAGCTGATGCTGCGCTTGCAGCCCACCTTGATGCGCCAGTCGGTGACGGCGGACGGGAGCTTCTCCTCACGGTTCAGCAGGGTGTTCTTACAGATGGTGCAGTTTCCGTGCTCGCCGCCGGTGATGTAGTCCTGCACGTTGACCACGAACGCACCCGTGGTCTTCATGTTCACGATGTTGAAGCCCTCACCCACCAGGTTGTGACCGGGCACAAACGGAGGGGTGCTACATTCGGTGATGGGGGCCACGCGGCAGCAAGAGGACAAGGAGACGGAGACGAGGAGCAGGATATGGGGGAGCATCTCAGTCTGTACAGTAAAAGAGGGAGAGTTTTATTAGAGATGAGGAAAAATCTATTTCATGCAATTCATGCGGTTCTGGCTCGAAAATCGTTTTTTTTTAATTATATACATCGATCCCTGGTGTTTCCCTCACTACTGTTTTTAAATCCTTTATTTTATTAAAGTCACGTTATAGGAAATAAAATCATATAACAGACTGAATAAATAACTGCTCTGCTTTATGAGGTACTGATCAGTAAATCACGTATTATTTAATGGGATCATCACGCTCCTCTCGCAGTGTGACCAACTGGACGGCAAAAACAAGTGCTAGTTCTCTAAGGGAGCTGTAATTTAAACTGAACAGGCCCAAAGTGCTGGAAAGAAAAGTTTTGAGTGAGAAGAAGAAGGTCAAGGTCAAGCAGCAGACACTGGGGACAACACCCAGTCTCTACTGAAAGGGAGACAATAACTTTAGATGGACATAAAGTGACCCAAAGACCTGAACCCAAATGAGAACCACGGGAAGATCTACGGTCACAAGCCATCACATGTGACAAATGTGATGTGTGAGAGACGGGAGGAGAGCACGGCGAGACGCAGGAACGATCTGTCACTGCAAATCAGGATTATTCCACTGTATAATGATCTCTAAACACTTCACTTCAGCATCATGCTGTTTAAAATGTACATGATCGTGTTTTCAAACATCAAACATTTTCTGTTATTTTGATGTATTGGCAGTGAAACACACACCTATAACACATCTGATCATTTTACAGCGGTCTCTGTACACACTCTGCTTGAGGTAAAGCTGTGTATAATGAGGAATCAGAAGGTGTTTGCGTAAACCTGTCTATCACACACTTCTCCTCCTGATGACGTAGGTAATGAACCTCTGAACTACTCATTTAGATCAGATCAGATCAGACCATGTGATTCTAATGCAGAAGTTACTACGTGTTACTGAAACATGAAAAATGTTACCGAAACAGCCTGAGAGGAGAGAACAGTGTGAGAGAGCAGACTGAGAGCTCAGGGTGAGTCTTTGGAGCATTAGCTGCAAAAATTCATGTCATTTATGGGATATATTTATTTTTGCTGCAATAAAACAAAATGTTTTAGAGAAGACGCACATTTCATATAATTCTGTAGGCAAAAGGACACCACAAGAGTAAACTTGTTAATTATCATTAATTATTGTATATAATTTATGTTATTATAGTTTGCTCGATATTTCTGTGTAACTAAACCCTCACTGCAGCAGCAGGACAAAGTTTTTAATGCTTTAATGCAGAATAATAATAAAATGTCTTTAGATATTATTTTTTTTATATTGAACTTTTTATTGAACTAAATGCATAAATCTAACCTTTTTTATTTTAGAAATATCACATGTACTAATAAAATTTTAAAGGGTTATATGTGCATAGGAAAGGAATAATAAATAAAAATACAAATAAACATCTTTATAATCTTTGTAATTGCAAATAATAATAATAATAATAATAATAATAATAATTTTCAGCAACATACATGTACCAATAGTTTTGACCTGTACAAGATTTTTTAGATTTTTTATAAATAAAAAATAGCAGTTATAAGATCAATGTTCAACATAATAATAATAATGATAATAATACATTATTATTAGTATTAATAATAATAATATTATAAAAGTTTAATAATAAGTTATTATTATTATTATTATTATTATTAGGGAGCAGCCGAAAGACCAACAACAACAACAAAAATTATTATTATTATATTTAAAAATATTTAAACAAATTGTTTAATTTGGGGATTTTGTAGAAATTTTATGAAAATATCCGAAGAGCAAAAGAGATCATAATAATAGTTTAATGTTCAGTTAAATTATGCAGACGGCACATGAGAGCGTTAAACACATTAACACTGCGTTAATAATAATTAAATATACAGACAAATATTTACATCTACACACACACACAAATCACACACATACATTATACATATGAGTAAAGTGTGTATAGTTACCGCTCTGTGAGTTTGAGGCTGCATGGTCAGGGTTTGAGCAGCGAAGTGACTGATGGAGGAATTTCACTTACAAACTGAAAAAAAATTAAAACACTGACACAGCAACACTTAAACAGCCGTGAGCACACACACACACACACACGCACACTTGTACAGTGACCACAGGCCTGTCTTCAGCTAAACTTTCACACAGCAGAGAGAATCACCTGTCTTTCCTTTCATGGAATAAACGTCCTTCATGAAGATTAGTGAGAAACCTGAGGAGCAGCAGCACGAGAAACCTGTCTATGATGGAGCTTCTGAGGAGATGGAGCAGGTGGAGAAGGTTCTCCTCTGAGTGAGATTCTTTAAAAAGAACGAACTCGGATTTATTTATAAATAAAATAAAGTCAGTGGACATCAGTGTGAGGTTAGACCTTTAACCAGGCAGAGAACCGTGAGCACAGGTATTACTATTCTATAGAGAACTTTAACTAAAGGTTCTCCTCTAGCTCTCAGTCCTGAGAGATACAACTCCTGGATGTTCTCTGAAGTCTTTCTGATGTTCTTCGGAGCTACAAAACAGGAACTAAACTTCTGAGTCTGCTTTTTCTCACTGCATCATCAGTTATATTTCACACTCACAGTTTGCACGTTCGTGGCACAGTGATGTAGTGGTTACTGTAACACTGTCGCCTTGCACCTCCAGGGTCTGGGTTCGATTTCCATCTCTGTGGGTATGGGGTTTGTGTATTCTCACCCTGCTTGGTGGGTTTCTTCCGGGTACTCCAGGTTCCTCCCACAGTCTAAAGACCTGCAGAGTTGGCTAATTGCCGTTCCGAAATTGGCCATAGTGCGTGTGTATGTGTGACTTGTGGGTTGGCACACTGTCCAGGGTGTGCCCTGCCTCACGCCCTAAGCCTCCTGGGATAGGCTAGAGGCCCCCACGACCCTGAATACAGGATAAAGCGGTATAGACGATGAGAGTGAGCGTGTTTGCACGTTAACCTGTGTTTTTTAACACACCTTCTCCTTCATTATAGAATTCCATTTTTTTATAACTAAACTAATTATTAAAAGATGTTCATAATTATTAAACACTCTATAGCAACAGACCTTCATTACTTTCCAAATATTTTATTAGTTTTAATTGTCTTTCGTATTTCTGTTTTTTCCATCATCGATCCTGGAGAAGAAACTCAATCGCCTTTGCAGGGATAAAGAACAATCTGCATTTCAGTACCACAGAGACTTTGTGATATCGTGAAGAAGAAATTCAATGTTTATGATCATATTATTCAGTCATTCTCTTCTGAACCCAGTCACCACATCATGTGAACAAGCATGAAACCCGACTCTTTAACCTCAATACGTGCTGATTTTGTATTGATTGGTATGAAGAGATTAGCGTCATGATCGCTGTGAATCAATAAGAGAACACGCACCTCACACTCGCATCACAACAACTTACTAATATCTTTATAGGTTTGTGTAACATTATATTCCTCAAACTGGATCTATTTCACAGCCATCAATGTGAACATAGACATGTTGGACCATGAGATGCTCCAGATGTGGATCAAACTATGAACTCATAGCTTACTAGAGAACCTGTGACACTCCACAGAACTGTTCAACTCTGCTGGACATTGGGGTAAAATCTAACACGTGGAGAGTCATATCTCAAGTCTCCACCAGAGGGAGACAAAATGCATTCTATTCCATTTAAAAAAAAAAAAAAAAATTCTCCCCTTTATATCCTCCTCTCATATTCGTCTCTTTGCTTTTTATGCTTCAGTGTAAAGAAAAAACTGCAAAGCAGAATGTGAAGTGCTAAATTAAACTGGTTCTGCTTAAGTGACTACAACTTTTAATTAGATCAACAGAAAACACACACGGGATCTAAAATTTATTTCCCCTCTAACAACATCCCCGATGACCCTGATGGTGAGATGGATAGAGGGTGATGATTCAGCAATATCACGATTTTCATGTGGCACTTCACACACTCCAAATGGAAATGTTCAAATTACAAGTGTTTGAATATGAGATTACAGCAATATTAGGTAGTGTTTTAAACAAAACTATTCACAGTGCTGCATGTGGCAGGAGGAAATTTGTTTTTTTGTACAGAATTTATAGCATAGGAGATTTATAAAACACCAAACCAAATTGGCAGTTGTGAGACATCATCCTAACTCCAATTTAATCAACATAGTCATATCAGCCTAAAAGAATGTTGAATTTATGATAATGTTTAGTGATTGAATTTAAACCATTTTAGCACAATCACCTCATTTAGTTTTATATACTTGTCCATTATTTCAGCACCCCTCTACCCTAAATCTAACTCAGTCCCCCCCAACCCAGTTCATGTGACCAATTAACAATACAGTATGGCCACACCCCTGTTACCACTGCTTTAAGCACTATGTGCACATGACACTCAGTTCTCCTTCATCACACAGACAAACCTGGGAAAAGCAAACAGTGTAGGAGGTCAGATGAAGACAAATGAAAGGTTTCCATGAGGACTTTATTAAGTGCTCTAGCCGTTATAAACTTACAGTACACAGAGGAAGGAGGACAGTTCAGACTGAACCAGGTTAAAATGTTGAGGGGGAGGGAATGGTATGGTCCACTTTACTCATAGATCCATGCGTGAGCCATGCTCTTGAAGCAGACCAGCTCCTCGTGTTTAAACCAAAGAGCGATCTCTTTGTTAGCGCTCTCCACAGAGTCACTGCCGTGGATGATGTTCCTGTATACACACCAAATGCACATACTTTAACAAGGCAACATTTATTCATTTTCAATTTACAAAACATTGTTAGAAGCATCATGTGTAATGCTTCTGGAGAAAGTATTGAACATGCATTGTACTCTCACTAGGACCCTGAAGACACAGCTACACTGAGAACACATCCCCAAGGGAAATCACTAGGAGTTTTAGTTTATACAGTAACCACCACACATTTAAGTGTGCCAAACCACCTCAAAGAAACTCTGGTAGCTGAACTCACCCACAAGCTCCCTGGCTCACCCGCCTTGCCCCACCCCACCCACAGGCTCCTGGACTCACCTGCCCACTTCGATGCAGAAGTCTCCTCTGATGGTACCAGGCTTGGAATCGGCTGGGTTCGTCTCTCCCAGCATCACACGGCCTGTCTTCACCACATTCAGACCTTCCCACACCTCACAAAAAAGAGACAGTTAGCATTATCCTGTATTAATGTGTTATACGTACCACATTGAGTGCAACAGGTGCTCACCATGGCGACGACAGGGCCGGAGTTCATGTACTTGACCAGGCCAGGGTAGAAGGGGCGGTCCTTCAGGTCGATATAGTGCTGCTTCAGCAGCTCCTCAGGCGCCTGGGTTTAACACAAACATGTTTACATTAACTTCAGCATCTTCAGGACAGGACTGTATTCCCTCTATCTTGGCTAGTGAGGAAACAAGTACTTATAGCTGGTTAGCCAGTTAGCTGTATGATTAGCATTAAAACTCAAATCATTAGCATTTTAGCTAGCTACTGAGTAAACAAGATGGGTATATGATCCATGAACTGTCATTTCGTCAGGCTAATGATTAGAATGTTCGCTCCACCGCCGGTCCCGCACCGACAGTAACCACAGTGAACGTGTGCGATGGAGCGGGTCATGTTTCCCCCGTCAATGCCAGACCACATCACCAAGTCAGAGGGGCTGGAGTAAGGAGGGGGCAGATCCACATTATACCAATGTACAGGAACAGATCAGACACTGCATGAAAAGTCTTACACACCTGCAAGAACTTGAGGGCGACGAGGCAGAAGCCTTTCTGCTCAAAGCGTTTGATGATGTCACCGATGAGCCCTCGCTGAACTCCATCAGGTTTGATGGCGATGAAGGTGCGCTCAGCCTTGGCAGCCATGACACTGCACACGTACAGAATTTAAATCATTAAAACCCTCAGAGGTTTCAGTTTATTATGCATCACGTATAACAACCTATATAAAAAAAATAGCAGCCCTCTGATTCACAGTGTCAAAATCCTGACAGCAAATCCCATACACACCAAGCGCTTAATCACTGGATTTAATCACGACTGTATAAATCAGTACTGACCCAGAAAGAGAAGGAGGGTTTATGCTGTACTGTGGTTCATCAATGACGCATATAGGTCATATAAACAGCTACCCTGTACGCTGTTGTGCATACTGGAGCACTCCATGTTCACTTAGACGCATGTTCAAATGCATACACTCAGACATGTGTGCACTATATATAGTGCGATTAAATATAGTACATGACTGGTTGCGACCAGTCCTTTAGCACACTGCAGCACTCACGATTGTCCTCCTGCGCTCTGAGATTTAATTAGAGGAAGTTAAAGCACCATTCAGATATGCTGACTGCTTATACCCGGTTATGTGTCATCTACACACAATGCAGTGAAAATCTATAGTGAAGTACAGAACGATCACAGCTCGAGACAAAGACTGGAGAGAGGAAAATAAACTCAAGGTCTTATTTCCTCCTATTAAAGACTAAATGGATATTTAATTCGTACATGCCTATACATAAATGTTCTACAAGCACATAAAATAACAGGCTCTACACTACACGTTTAACAGGCGCCATTTTAAAATTCGCGTAGTCTCTCGCGAGATTTCTCGAACTCCAGACGATGGCAAGCACTGTAGTACTGTAGCTCGTGCGGCGGCGTGTAGCCCCCGCAGATCCTGTCAGAAAAACTAGTTAGCTTAGCTTCAGCTTCTTTTAAAGCTGGATTATAGTCCATGTGTTCAAAGACCAGCAATGGACTAAATATTTTACATTAAGTATTAATAGTAATAAAAGTAAACTCGAGACGGTTTAGCTTCCGATACGTAACTGTTAGCCCTTAGCTTTCGCTCGGATTAACGGTTGAGCAGAAAAAGAAAGCTCACTTAATTTAGGTTATAGCTGCTAGCTTTAGCAGAATAGTCTGGATAAGTTTATAGGACTAAAACAGTGCAACACAGTGAAATGGTTCCATAATTAAGGATTAAACCTACACACCTGAGTGGTGAGAGGACACAGGGACAGAGAAACACTCCAAGCTGAAGAGGCAACGCGCGAGAAATTGTTTCGCCGGTCTGGGCGTTTATATAGCGAGGGCCGAGAAAGAGGGCGGTGCTTAGTAGAAGAGCGGGACGTTTGCGTTTTTGATTCGTCAATAAACACTTTGATTGGCAGGAAAACTCTGACATCTGATTAGACGATCCAAGCAATACAACGTCATTGGGTTTCCGGTTATGTTCTCAAAACTCTTATTGTAGGGAACGTTTTATTCCTGCTTTTTATATAGTTTATTCATTTTTTCTTTATTATTATTATTATTATCATTTATTTGTCTGTTTATTTGTTGGTGTACACTGTCTACTGTTTTTATTAATTTGTATATTTTTCTTAAGTTTGCTCATATTGTATAACTTTTATTTAACTGTGGATAGTTATTTGTATAATTCAATCTTTTATACCTGAATCTTGTAGTTTTATACTTTTCATACTATAATTGTAAAATTTTTTTGTGATTTAATAAAATGCATTCATTATGTAATTAATGCATCATGACACATTATACAATATAAAACGTTAATTACCTTTATAAAACATATTTTGTAATAAACTGTACATTACACATTTACATTTGGGCATTTGGCAGACGCTCTTATTCAGAGCGACTTGCAAAAAGTAAGTCATGTATACACACAGGGGTTGGACAATTAAACTTTCAATGAAACTGAAACACTGGCCAATTTAGTGTTGGAGCTTTCATGGCTAAATTTGACTAGCCTGGTGGTCAATCTTCATTGACTGCACATTCCACCAGTAATGTGTGAAGGTTTAATTAGCAGAGTAATAGCACAGTATTTAAAATATTGCAATGCACACAACCTTATGGGTGACATATCAGAGTTCAAAACAGGACAAATTGTTGGTGCGCGTCTTGCTGGCGCAGCTGTGACCAAGACAACACACACAAGTCTTTGTGATGTATCAAGAGCCACAGTATCCAGGGTAATGTCAGCATACCACCAAGAAAGCTGTGGACAATATGAAACATGACTTGTTCTCTGATGAGTCCACCTTCACTGTCTTTCCCACATCCGGGAGAGTTACGGCATGGAGAAGCCCCAAATAAGCGTACCACCCAGACTGTTGCATGAGTGAAGCACGGGAGTGGATCACTGAAGGTTTGGGCTGCAATATCATGGCATTCCCTAGGCCCAATACGTGTCTATTTTAGTCTAAAACCAGGCGTTTCAGTTTAATTGTCCAACCCCTGTAAATAATATATATATATATATACATATACATATATATATATATATATCTTTCATGCTGTTATCTTCCTGTCTCCACTTGCATCTGTTCTTAAAGGTGCTAACACTTCCACGCTCTCTCTCTCTCTATACACACACTCTCTCTCTCTCTAAATATATATATATATATACAACGTTAACAATTGTATATTAACAATGTTAATTCTATAATGTATTTATTTTTAATCGAGGTAGAACTATACAATATAAGCCATCAGCTGTGTCACAGACAGAAGTGAAATAATTACTAATCACAACACTTGTACAATATGACACAATAGGGGTTAATATATTAATATTTTATTAATAAATTAAATAGATGAAGTAGGGGTAATATGTATCAGGTTTAGACCTGGGTAATAACATACTGCATTCTGTAACTGGTAAAAGAACTTAGTTTTGACTTCTAATAATAATAATAATAATAATAATAATAATAAAAACACATTTACATTACAGCATTTAGCAGGTGCCCTTGAGATCCAGAGTGACTTACTTTTTATTTCATTATACATCTGAGCAGTTAAGGGTTAAGGGCCTTGCTCGAGGTGGAGAACCTTCTGATCAGTAGTCCATGCCTTAACCACTGAGCTACCCCTGCCCCACTTATGTGGTGCATATTTTACTAAAATAATATAACTATTTAGAAGTAATCCATCGTTTTATTTTTGTCCAAACAATTCCAATGAAAAAGCCCTCACGGGACATTTTAAAAGTGAGACTTTTTTACTACAAACGGAAGCGTGAAAAAAATGGGGGCGCGGGGAAAAAACTTCCGGGGTTGTGGGTCACCAAACCGGAAGCCGGTGCACGCTGTTGGAAAACATGGCACAGGCTGTGTACTGAGTGTAGTTCTGTGATTAAAGTTAAAGCGGAGTAGAGAGAGGCTGTGCGGCTGTGACAGTGTTTAAGGATTAATCGGTGTTTAATCGGTGAATGATGGAGGCGAAATCATCGCGCGCTAAAGTGAAGAGGCCGCGGTTAGAGGCGGATGGTGCGCGCGTGGACGCAGCGCGTGAGGAGCAGGAGAGGAACAGGCACACGCAGGAGCTAAAGGCGTTAGGGGAGGAGGAGAGCTCTGTGAGGCTCCTGGAGGAGCTGGTGTTCGGGGGGGAGGAGGGGCTGCTACAGCGCCTACAGGTCAGTCACACCACACACACACACACCTGTCTGATGTATGCTCTGCTGATGACCATACACTGAGTATTAGTACAGATCCTGTGTGTTCTAACTCTGTGTGTGTGTGTGTGTGATCAGCACGATGATGATGATGATGATGAAAAGGAGGATGAGGACTCGAGTGACTCGGAGGTGGAGAATGAGTCGAGGCTGCAGGTCCCCACAGAGAGGAGAGCCGTGTGGGAGGATGAGGATGATGATGTGGAGGAAAAGTAAGTGCTCAGAGTAGAGGTCAAAGGTTACACCGCCCGGTACAGTTGTCCTGATGCAGAACTGTGAAGCTGGAGTGTATGTTGTGTGAAGTGTAAGAACATGTGTGTAAGAACCAAGAGATGAGAACACGGACACACACACACACACACACACACACACACACACACACACCTGTTTTTAGTTTTAACGATCATAGACACACACCTTTACCAAGTGACATTCAGGTAAAATGATAAAGGTCACCTCCAGCATCTCTCTTCTCTCAGAGCTCCTGGTGTCTCTGCAGCTCTGTGCTTCAGCTTATGTGTCTGATGCTCTAGTATATCTGTACCTCAGCTGTTACTCAGGTGTAAGTCAGGTTTTACTAAGCCGTTACTCAGGTGTATCTCAGCTGTTAATCGGGTGATCCTCGGTTGTCACTCGAGTATTTCTCAGGTGTAACAATGTCCCTGTGGTGTCTCTCTGCAGTGTGGACATGACGCATCGTTTCCGTAAAGACTTCATTCGCAGTGACGCCGAAGCGGCCATGTCCAAACAGAGAGTGCATCAGCGCCTCAAAGAGCAGTAAGTCCCTCCCTCATTCTCTCTGTATGGATCTATGTAAGTAAATGAGTGACAGGTTCACCCCACACTCACGTGTCTCACCTTTGACAGGTTCCAGAAGGCGATGGGGGGAGTCCCGTCCTGGGCGGAGTCCACCGTGAAGAAAAGCAAGAGGAAAGGTACTGACTCGTGTGATTCAAAATTCATTTGAAGAATCACTTAAAAACATGTGCACACACACACACACACACACACACACACACACACACACATTCCCACTGAAACTACTTTCTGTTTATTTCTTTTTTCTCTAAATGGATTCTGAATCATTTGAAGTGAGCACACACTTTTAATGCCTTCAATTTAAATGCCTTCTGAATCATTTTAAGGAATCATTTAACCTGTTAAATCATTATGAAGAATCATTAACCCACACACTTACATTTAGGCATTTGGCAGACACTCTTACCCAGAGCGACTTACAAAAGAACGCACAAACACACGTTCCTTTTGTATTTGTTTGTCTCTTAGGTGATGATGACGAGGACGAGGATGATGATGAAGATAATGAGTTGATGCAGAGGACAGGAAACTACATTGCTGCATCAGAAACTCTCCCTAAAGGCATTATTAAGGTGTGTGTGTGTGTGTGTGTGTGTGTAATAGCTAGTTAAAGGATGTGTGTGTGTGTAATAGCTAGTTAAAGGATGTGTGTGTGTGTAATAGCTAGTTAAAGGATGTGTGTATGTGTAATAGCTAGTTAAAAGATGTGTGTGTGTGTGTGTGTGTGTGTGTGTGTGTAATAGATAGTTAAAGGATGTGTGTGTGTGTAATAGATAGTTAAAGGATGTGTGTGTAATAGCTAGTTAAAAGATGTGTGTGTGTGTGTAATAGCTAGTTAAAGGATGTGTGTGTGTAATAGCTAGTTAAAGGATGTGTGTGTGTGTGTGTGTGTGTTTCTGTTTTGACAGCAGGTTGTTGTGTTTGTCTCTGCAGATAAAGAAATGTCTGAATGCTAACAACGCTAACCCAGGTGAAGGTCGCCTGACCTCGGTGCAGTTCCACACCTCCGCTCAGGTGATCCTCACCGCCGGTCTCGACCACACCGTCTCCCTGTTCCAGGTAAGCAGTGTCCTCTAGTGGACCGATGGTGAACTACAGCCTCAGTGTTCCCCTCTCCTGCTGATTGGTACCCCTCGTGCAGCTGCAGATTAGCAGGTAAGGTTTCTGTGTGTGTTTTCTCTTTCTCCTCTCAGGTGGATGGTAAGACCAACCCGAAGATCCAGAGCATCCACCTGGAGAACTTCCCGGTGAATAAGGCAAGGTTTAGCGCGGACGGAGAACAGGTGGTGGCCACGGGCCTGAGGAACAAGCTCTTCTACATCTACGACATGATGGAGGGGAAGATTATCCCCGTGCCCAGAGTCAAAGGTCAGAAGAAATACGAGCCATGAGCTCTGATCCCTTTTTAACATCTCACTCCTTTAGGTTTTATAACAGTTTAGATTACAGCACGCACCGTATTTGCTTTTCAATCCAGTCTCTGTATGTTTCATTACCATACTGGTGGTTCCTCCCGATGTGCCTCTTCATGTTCCTCTGGAATTTCCTGCTTGATGTTGTCCTGTTGTTCCTCTTCATGTTCCGGTTGATGGTCCTCCCGCAGGTCTGAATGAACAGAGAGTCAAGGAGTTTGAAGTGTCTCCTGATGGACAGTTCCTGCTCCTCACCGGTTCCTCTGGGTTCCTCCACCTCATGACAATGAAGGTACAGGAGTGTTGACTTCTCTGAACGTACACTCCCACACACACACCCCTTATCATAAACACCATTAAACATACAGATTACACACACTATCTGTCTCATACGGGAGGGTCAGGGGTAGCTCAGTGGTTAAGGCATTGGATTACGGCTCGGAAGGTCCCAGGTTCAAATCCCACGACCACCAAGTTTTCCCTTCTGTAAGGGCCCTTAACCCTCAACTGCTCAGATGTATAATGAGATAAAAATGTAAGTCGCTCTGGATAAGGCTATGCAAAATGTAAAAATGTCATACTGTTTGTCTCACTTTTGTATGTCTCTGATTCTGTGTGTGTTAGACGAAGGAGGTGGTTCGCAGTGTGAAGGTTAATGGCAGTGTGTGTGCTGCAGCATTTAACTCAGATGGCAGTAAAATCTTCACCAACTCAGGTACTTTAATCGTGTGTGTGTGTGTGTTACGGCTCTTTCAGAGATTAACTGTGCATAGAGATAAAAAAGTCCAGGATCCACACTGGTCTGATCCATAACCTCTTTTTTGCTGGTCTCTGTCTGTGTGTGTGTTTGTGTGTGTGTTTCAGAGGACGGTGAGGTGTTCATTTGGGACGTGAGGAGCAGTAAGTGTGTGAACCGGTTTGGAGATGATGGCTGTGTGACTGCTACGTCTCTCGCTGTGTCTAAAGACGATCGATACTTGGCCTGTGGGTGAGTCTCATCTAACACACACACACACACACACACACACACACACACACACACACACTGAGATTGGACATGGATCTGACCTTTACTGTGTGAAACTGCTGGTGGAGGGGTGGCGGTTTATAACATGATGACGACGATGATGTTTTTGATCTGTGTGTGTGTGTGTGTGTGTGTGTGTGTGTGTTTTAGCTCCCAGTCAGGTGTGGTGAATATCTACTCCCAGAAGGAATGTGTGAATAGTTCGTCTCCTAAACCCCTGAAGTGTGTGATGAACCTGCTGACGGCCGCCACCTCACTCAGGTTCAACCCCACGTCTGAGATCTTAGCCATCGGCTCTCGCGCAGAGGACGAAGCTACTCGCTTGGTGAGTGACACACACAGTGCTGTAAACAAAGTATGTGCGATTGTTATTGTTTGTGATTATTATTATTATTGTTTTTTTTTTTACACACTTAAATGTGACTCAGATCATCAAACTAAATTTAATATTACACAAAATATCTTTAGGAAAAGAAAATGTGATGTATATTAATATAATAATAATTTGTCATTTTTATCATAATATTATCATATATATCAATATATAACATATAGCAATAAATTATTTTTTAAGTAAAAAAAATAATAATTTTAAATAAAAATGAAAAAGTTCCTTTAATATTTAAAG
>JAQMYJ010000023.1:34761529-34772704 GCA_030014305.1 Clarias laeviceps | reverse complement strand
CATTTGTAAATTATCCTAAACACCTTTAGTGTACTGGTAACACATTTGCAATACAGTATTATAGAAGACTGTGTGTACTGTATGATACAATAAAATATATTTGTATTAACCTCACAGTGCACTTTTTTAGTATTTGGAATCGGACAGAAGTATAACAGCTACTGCTGCAACAAGAATGTACTCATAGTATATTAATCATGCATTTGTAACACAGTAGTAATTGCTGTAATGTCCTTATAATACATTAAATATATACTTAAATTTCATTATGCTTTGACATGCTAGGATTTAGTATACTTAGCATACCATTTTTTTTTTTACTTGGGACCAGATATCAATATTTACAACTATATACAATATTTTCATTATGTAAGTGAATATATAAAATGTGTAAAGTCGGGTATATTGTTTGTGTGTGTGTGTGGGGGTAGGGGGGGTGCGGGAGAAATTAGTCGGTCTCACCGACTTCAATGAATGAGTCCAGGAGTACAATGATAGAAAATATCCGTCCTGTAAAGGTGTCCCGATGGTGAATAATCCTAATTTTGGGAAAATCCTCAACAAATTCAACAATGTGGAAACCTTTGACAGAAAGGTGTTGGGGATTCCCCTCGCAAACCAAGTTTGCAGTCTAAATAAAGTCAACATCCGTGCGAATGTGTGTTTGTGTGTCGTCCTACACAGTAACCCCCACCCTCTTGTGATTCATTTCAAAGGTAAAAGGCAGGTTAATTAGAATCATTGGAGTTTGCATTATTTCTTTTGGGACAAAATGGTGTCTGGAATTTTCTCATGATTTAAAGGCACAAAAACAACATTTTACTGTGAGATTCATGTCCTTAGGAGCGGTTATGGTTTTGCCCACATGATGTCATTGTTGGGAAATGGGTCAAATTTAGTCAAGTGGAGTGATATGCTTTACATTGTATATTTGTCTCAAAGGTGTATAAGACTCACATTGTCCAACTAATGAACAAATCCGACTTATGAACATGCTCCTGGAACAAAACTTGTTCATAAGTAGGGGACAACCTGTACTGTGTACAAGAGACCAAGTGGAAAGGAAGTAAGGCTAAGAACATGAACATGGGTTCAAACTGCCTTAATATTGTTTAGATAATAAGTGAAATAGTGAACTTTCAGCATGAAAGTGGTGAATACATATTTTAAAAAGTAAGAGGAACACAGGGTAACATATAAGACAGTGGAAGATGTAGAAGAGGAGGGATGTGTGGTATATCGAGAGGAGAATATTGGAGATGGAGCTTGCAAAAAGGGAGGAAAAGATGAAGGCCTAAGCAGAGGTTTATGGATGTGGTGCAGTGATGAAGGAACATGTGGTAGACAGATATAGATGAAGACAAATAGTCCATTAGAAACCCCTAACAGAGAGTAATATGCAGAATACACTAGCTGTGGTGCTGTTGTGCTTAATATCACACAGCTGTGAAGTGGTGGCACAGGGCACAGCGTGAGTGCTGAAGATATCACTGGCATGTTTGCTTTTATACAAGAATTCCACAAACACCATTTATTATGAACAGACTATGATTTGTTTCTTTATTTAACCAGTTATTTTGCTCCGCCAACACATATCCTTCCATGTCTGCTGGAACTAACAACAACTGGCGAGAGTTAGTGTAATTAACAGGAGTGAAGGTAGTTTTAAACTCTTGCTGGTACTATGTAGCCAAATGTTGAGAAAAATAAACCATTGTGGTGGTGGACAGTTCTGAGAAACTTACAAGCTTTATTTGATATTTCCGCTATAATATCAGAATATCACAGGGTGTACTATCCCTTGTTTCACAGACCAAGTAGTGCCCTTGATTAGTGAGTTAGAGAGGGATTTAGGATTCAGCCTTGTGTTAGAAGCTAGTTAGGTTTGTAAAATGAAACCTATTAACAGCTCATCAAAACTGCTTTTGAAAGTTTATGACTTTTGTATGACCTTTATGATTTTTATTATGGCATTTGTGGCCTAAAGGTATGATAAAAGGGGCATAATGGTGCTTGTGGGATAGACATAATTTTTTTCTTGTAAGAAGTTGTTCAGTGTGTGTTTTTTTTTCTGAAAAATGAATGCTTGTTAGGGGATGATTTCTTAGGTGCCTCTGACAGCCGTCTACAACTCGTCTTTGACTAGGGCTCAGAAGAAGCGTGTTATGTATCTGTGCCGAACTCAACAACAAAATATGAGTTGCTTCGGGAGGAGATGAAGATTCATAAAGAAACAAGAATTTATTGAACTACGATACATGGAACTATGTTACTTAGAACACACACACACACACACACACATAGGCAGACACGCAAACAGTTCAGAGGGTGAAAGTTACTGGAGTTTTGAGGAAGTCACCAAATTTCTAGCACTGGTTACTAGAGCTGAGAAAGTCAAGAAAGAGCAGAGCCTTGGGTTTATTTTTACTGTTCAGTTTAGATCATACACCAATTTTCAACAAGGTATGAAACTTTGTTTGTTTACTTGCGTTACATGAGAATTCTTCTCGGTGGTTCACCTCCAGTGGAAGGGAATCACGTCGTTGCTGATTGTTTGGCGATCTAACATTTGCAATGTCTTTCAGGGAGTCCTCTGTGACAATGTCTTTCAGGTCAGTTGCTTAGTTACTGATGTAAGCGCAGGTACAATGATGAAAGTGTGATGGCGAAGGAGCCGGAGCTAAGAGAGCTCAAAGAGCTCTAAAGAGCCTGAAGAGTCTCAGGGCGAAAGAGTTCCCGCAAGGGCAAAAGAGCCACAAACCTGTTCAAACCTTGGGGTTTTGACCCTCCACAGTTGGTCCGACCTACAGGTGACTGTCCCAATTAGATGTTGTTGCAGAGATTAGCCACGCCCCACATGGTTCCTCTTTTTCATGCATACATTAGCCTAACATTTGGTCTGTCATGTGGGGAACATCCTGCTGACGTTATAGTACTTTGATAAAGTATATTCGCACAAGCCCTGTTCACGCAACCAACTTTCCATTCACACATTCGATGTTCTTCGAATAAAGCAAGCTTTCATTCAAAATCAAATATCCCATATCTACTCATTAATACCAATATTTACAGAAAGGGGTTGTAAGTGTTGATTACACTTTGTAGATTATAATAAACACATCTAGCATAACAAAAAAACATAAAGCATACTATATAAGCATATATATATTAGCTCTACTTTCACACTTTAAATGATTGTCTTTGGAAAGTATGGTCTCTTTGTTCGCGAGGAAAGGTATGTGCTCTGTAGGTCAGCAAGAGGGTTAGTGGTGTTAGTTGTTGGTTCCCCTAACTCGGAGTGAAGCTGTAAAACTGTAGTAACAAGTTACAAGTTACTCCGTTAGATTTACTTGAGTAACTTAAAAAAAAATGTATTACTTTGAGTAGTTTTACTGCACCATACTTTTTATTTTTACTTGAGTAAATCTGCGAAGAAGAAATGCTACTCTTACTCCGCTACTTTTGGCTATACATGACTCTTACTTTTCTAACCACTCACTCTACACATTAGATATTTGTTGTTTTTGCGAGAGAAATGCAAAAAATGATGGTGGATCTACCATATGACTGTAACAAAAATAATCACACGTAGTCACATGACCACACAGAAACTGGCGGCAGCCGGAAAAAAAATGTAGTCGTGGTGGACAGCGAAAGAAAGCATAAAAATGGCAGAGGCATATATCTCCAATACAACAACAGAAGAGGATGAACACCCCTGGCCTCATATACAAGGCATGTGTCGTTTAAAGAACAGCTTCGTAATGCGGTCTCTTCTCTGTCTGCCTAAACAGACAGACATTTCAGCCTAGAAAAACTCTGTCTAACCTGAGGAAACATGTCATGGTAAGTTTAGCTTTTTTATTTAATGTTGCAATGTTAGCATATATAATTAGCAAATTAGCTAGAGGCTATAAATATAAGTTCCTTAAATGTGTTCTGCTGGATAAGTAGTTACAGAAATGTGGCAACCACAATAGTTTGTCAGTGTATGCTCAGATTTAATCCATTAATCAGCACAAATCCACTTATATTTAAAATTAAGTTAACTTCAGCAAATGGAACTGAATGTGTTATGAGTGTATTTTCATGGCTTAATGCCCTGTAGTATCATATTAGCCTGATATTGTTTCTGTCAATGAAGAGCTCACCCCAACAAAATAAAGACGTATACAGAATTAATAGACTCCAAAAGAAACGAAACCCTCCTCTTGTACTGAATCACCTATGATGAAGGCAAAACTTGCAGATTCCTTCACTGGCTCTCACACAGGTAACACAGGCAACATTTAACAAGCTTGTGCTAACGTTTCAATCAGACCCGTTGGAGCTCCTTGTTCTTTGCTGTGGAAAAGGTTGTGTACATTCAGAAAGATCAAGGAGAGAAAGCAATTGGACGACATTAAAGATAATGATGTAAGTTGACAGAACTTATATTGTTTTTAAACATTGATGCATCATTAATGTGTGAATCCACCTGTCTTAAGTAACTTTGCAAGACTATGAAAATCATAGATGATATCAATCAAATAGTTTTATTGTCTTATTTTGTAATTATTTGTGTATTTAACATGGACAATTCACAGAAAAATACATTGTACTAGAAAATGGGATTTTTGACTAAGTACACTGTTATGTTGAAACCTGTTGCCATGACCCTTAACATCCTCCAAGGAGAATCATCTGTCCACATGGGCTTCTTGGTGCCAACACTTTATCAGTTGCAGTTGAAGCTGAAGAGACTTGAGTCATCTTGCAAAATATGTAGACCTTTTGTTGATGCCCTGCGGGAAGGGATCCAGAAACCTTTTGGAGACATGAAAGAGTCTGAGCTGATTGCAGCAGCAATACTCCTACCAAGATTCAGAACATCATGGACAACAGAGGAGAGCATCTTAGAAGCTGGTAAATATGATTGATTATGTTTATGAATTGTGTGCTAGTGGACATACATGACATACATGAATCTTTATAATGTTACTGTCATTTAGGAGTACTGTACAGTTAGAGTACTGTACCAAAGAGTAGCAAGAATTAGAAGCTCAGGGAACTTTTCATGTCATACATCAGCAACTTGGCAGCCTATACAGTAGAAGAGTAAAAATAATGAACAGACCTAAATTCTTTTGAAAACCATTTATCTTTCCACAGGTCTTTAATTCACAAGACATTATCTAGAAACAGTTGGATGATGTCAGCACAAATAGCAGCCTCTCTGATAAAGATGAATTCTTTGGATCCATGGGGTCAAGAAAACCTGAGGCAGGAGAGCTGGAGATGTACCTTTCATGTCCATCCACTGTAGTTATGGATCTATTGCATAACACAGATCTTCCTGCACCTGCAGCCTGCAAGAGACTTTTTTAGTCATGCAGGGCTCCTGTTCACTGCTAAACGGACACTTCACTGAGTGAAGAACAACACGTTTTAGCCAAACATGCAAACACAGACACACATCCACACAGTTTATGTTAAAGTGAGACCTTTTGTTCTAATGTTATTTTCTATTTTATTTATTCTATTATTTGGAAATGGCAAAATTCGTACATTATTTTATCATTTTGTCTGGCTGCTTATATAATAAAAAATAAATAAATCTAGCATTATGATGAAACAGTTACTCAGTACTTGAGTAGTAATATTTTGGATGACTACTTTTTACTTCTACTTGAGTAATATTATTTTGAAGTACAGCTACTCTTATTAAGTACAATTTTTGGCTACACTACCCACCTCTTTCCGATTTACACTGCTGTCGGTCGAGGTTAACACTAACCATTCGATGCTGTCTCCCAGCGTGGCGGACTTCCTTTCCGTGATTGGGTTAAGCTTCCCACTGCTTTGTGTCACAACCGAGATAAAGTTGTCAGGATGATGCCACTCACAGCGTCTGGAAGATGACAGATTGATAGCTCACTTTGGGGTTGCCTGTTCATTCCTACAATATTTAGATGGGGAGATGTTTTTTTACCAACTGGAGAACGGTGAAATATTTAATCCATGTACTGAAAAAACACAGAAACCATTGAAGAAATTTGTCTTGATGAAACAGCCAAGACTGTGTTACGAACCTGTGAGTGTGAGCAAATCTAAATGAGAATAATATGGGCGAGAAAAGCAGCGCCTTTGGGGAAATTAGCCTTTGGATTTTACCTCGTGAGCTGGGGTTTGGTGAAAACGAACCAGAGGGGATGTTGACCGTGGAATGCTGAGCATTCTCATCGAAGCTTAGAATGCATGAAGTTTATGGAGACAAATCAATGGACTTTTTTATAAGAGTCATGATTGGAGGGATCTGTTCGTGATGAGACGAGCTCTTTTCTAACTCCACCTCCTCTTCTTCAGGCGGTCTGTTTCAATCCTGCCTGTTTGCAGCTTTGTCACACCTGGAACAACAAGCAAATTATTTTTCTCGTGTTTATGTCATGGCGAGCACGTCATGTCAACCCTCTTCGCTTTCAACAGTGTCTGAAAATCAGCCTTTAGATTTTTGAGAGTGCTCGATGCCGACAGTGCTCTGTAATGAGACAGACAGATGGATTTCAAGTTTTTTTCTGGACACTGTTAAATCTGAGGTGACAAGGCTGTTGTCTATAGTCTTGTACCGCTATAGATAGTTACGGCTATATCATAGACCATCTGCGTCAGAAACATCACAAGTGTTTGTGGAGTATTTCGGACGATTTTTTCCAAGTTCACTTTAAAGAACTGCGTAAAAGACTGTGGACTGATCTGTTTATTCCGTCCATTTTGCTTTTTTTTTTGAAGCAAACAGCCTGACAGCAACGGATGAATCTAAACTGCATGGTGTGACCAAGACATTTCTTCACGAGATCCCACCCTACCATTGAAGACACACTTTTTAGAAATACAGACCATATTTGCAGGTGACGACGAGGGTACATATAAGAGAAAAGGCTTAGAAAAAGCTGTGGACCTTTGGAACGGGAAAGATGTCTGAAGAAGAAATGTTAAACTGCTTGAGAACACGGAGCTTGTATGTGCACGAGTATCTGGTAACCAACGAATTGCAGAAACTGGCGGTTAAAATAATTGAAAACAGAGTCGACGATTTTAAAGTTTAAATGTGTACCCAATGAGATAAAGAGATTGGAAACGATTCTGGATATTATTAGATCTTTATCTTGTTGTACAAACAACATTTTGTAAGACTGTCGACTGTTTAAAAATGTACATGCATCATCTGTTTACACTTCATGCTTTGTTTGTTGATAGTATGGTTATTTTTGTAAAAAGCAATTATTCGGTACATATCGTTAATCGTCTGCGAAAATACATGATGTTATTTTATATGAAAATGGCAATTAAATCCTTAATTGTTGATGTTAATATATAAATAAATAATTGAATGTTTGTTTTTAATTACTTACTAATGGCAAAATAATTCTTTTTTTTTGTTGTGAGTGTAAAAATTGTTTTAACTGTGTAAAACTTTTGATAATAAATGATTGTTTCCTTTACCTACATACTTATGATAAAATATAGCTTTTTACTTATGAGTGTAAACTGTTGATAATAAATAAATGATTGTAAAAATATCAAATGAGTGTAAAAGCATTTCAGCTGATGCTTAGAAATAAAATAAATGACTGCTTTTTGTTTTTTATCATAAAAAGTTTTTTTTTACTTCTAAAAAAAATCATAAAACCAATCACAGACACATCTGTTTAACAAAAACATTCCTCAGCAATAAGCCTAATGTGAACATAGGTCCTAAAACACATTTCCTAAACGGCCTGTCTTCTGTGCCAAGCCTGATGTAAAGTAAACAGACACATGGGTCATAAAACACAAACACTTCCTAAACGAGCACTCCTCAGTGATAAGCCTAATGTGAAGTAAACACACACCTAGGCCATAAATCACACATGCACACACACACACACACACGCATATGAACACACACGCTTATAAACACACACACACACACACACACACACACACACACACACACACAGACTCTTCCTAACCATAAACATGAAATTCCAATCATGATTAATGTTAGTCGATAAAAAAAATCAGAAGACCTGATCAGATCACAGACACGGAGCAACAAGTCTTGGACGATGTTAGAATTTTCCTTGATGATTTTAACAAAGCAAACCTCACATGTGAATTGCTTAAATACAAACAACACATTTCATGTCCCACCAGAGACAAATATATTTTGGATCGCTGCTACACTGCAATAAAGGATGCACATCGCTCCGTCCCCAGAGCAGCTTTAGGACTTTCTGACCACTGCCTGGTTCATCTTCTCCCAACCTACAGGCTATAAACCTAAAACTGCTAAGCCTGTAGTAAGGACTGTAAAAAGATGGACCAGTGAAGCAGAGCAAGTATTACTGTCGTGTTTCGACTGCACTGATTGGAGAGTTTCTGAAGCTGCTTCCACCAATCTGGATGAGCTCACTGATTCTGTAACATCCTTTTTCAGTTTCTGTGAGGATATGTGCATCCCTACCACGACTTATTTACATACATACAACAATGACAAATCATGGTTTACAGCTTCGTCAGGCCCAAGATGATGCCTACAGGATCTTGTACAACCAGGCCAGGAACACACTAACAAACGAGATCAGAGTGGCTAAGAGAAGCTACTCTGAAAAGCTGGTAAACCAGTTTTCTGCAAACGACCCCGATTCAGTGTGGATACCATGTCAGAAACGCTTTCTCGCTCATCTGATCAACACTGAAATATTCAGGGTCTGGGTAAGGTCCTACATGGTCCCACATCAAATTTGCCTCTGAGCTGAGAGCAATGAGGGAAACGGTGAGGGAAATAACCTTTCATCTTTTCTGTAAAACCCAGGGCTTTTAGAAGCTGAGACAGAGGCAAAAGGAGAAAATATGTTCGGTAAATTTAAGTTTTATAAAGAAAATTGATAAAACCTTTTTGGTCCGTAAGTCTGGCATTTGAAACTGGAGCACTAGTGAGTTTTTAAAGGCTTCCTCAAAGATACTTAGTCCAGCTTAGAGCATTGCATTTGTGTAAACACCTGCTCTCGGATGGCATTTTTTTCTCATGTTTAATTAAGCAGTAAGGTGAGCGACAACATTTATTACAGTCACGGCACGCTGCGGGACGAGTTGTTCGCATATGTGGCTCAAAGCGTTCTTGTTGACCCTGTTGCAGAATTCACACACCTTGTTGACACCCAGAAAAGCCTTGACTTTTCTTAAACTGTAGTAATGGTTCTGAAAGATTTCATCTGAATCTCCCGACCGAACTCTTCGGCCTACATCAGTGATTCCAGGATAAAGAAGATGAGCTAGGTTGATGGAGAAGCATAACTGGTTGCTCAGATTTCCGACAATGTAAAGAAATCTCTGCTTCTTTTTAAGAATTTCACAGTCCAACGTTTTTCCAACAACCACTTCCCACCACCTCACTGATTTCTAACGATCTCAACAACAAGCTTGAGGCTTATATTATAGAGTATAGACATGTTAGATTAAACGAGATGGCCTAATAAATCTTGGAAAAACGAGAGATCGACTCCTTTGGAGACCCGTAGCATATTAGACAGACCGTTTCTCAGGCTTTCGCCTCTTACTGTAATTCGAGTTGTATTACGTTTCCCTCTCAAGCATATAAAATCGTTTTATGTCATACACACTACCCATCACGTTCCCATCAAAAGAGCCATAATCTGCTATGTTACTCTGATGTATATTTAATAAATGTCTTATTTTTATATTATTAAATCGGAACCGCAATTTTTACGAGTACCGTATCATGTATCACGCATGCGCTTCTTGTTTTGACGCCGAGCATCACATGATCACAACTGAGCCAACGGTTTTTCTCTCTCTTGTGCTGCAGAATTGTGGGTAATCGTCTCCCCTGCTGGGTCTTAGTGCATCCGTGCATGCATGTACTGTTTACTATAACACTGTGACCATGTGTGTGTGTAAAACATATTTTATTTTGTGTCTGTATGCGTGTGTGTACAGCGCGTATAAAGCAAAAGCAAATCTCATTAGAGAGGTTAAAGATCTATTTTCTCTCTGCTCAAGGCTTAGCCTGCTCTTTGTGTCTGTGTGTGCGTGCGTCATTGGACACCGTGCCAACCACACACACACACACACACACCTCCTACTTTCGCCTTCACAGTCACACACACTCTTTCTCTCTGCTCTACACAGAAACACTGCATGTGTCATTAGAGAGATTTCTTGTTTATTTTTCCGATAAAACAGTGTTTCTGTTGTGTGCACGCATGTGTGTGAAAAGAGTGGAGGAAGGGTAACTGTGTAAGACGAGAAGAGGGAGGGGCTCCTTACATTATATTCACACACACACATACACAGCGCCTGCGTACACAAACAGAAACACTTATCTGTTGGGATGTTCCCATGCTGTCATGCTTCTTTTTTCTCCATTCCTCCCAGACCAACTCACACACATACTGTATACACACACACTTGAGACTCATTCACGGACAATTTCTTCCAGCATTTAAGAAAGGTTAGCATGCAGTCTGCTGCCAGATTTCCAGCATCTATACCCCATCTAGAGTGGCTGCTGCATTCTGGGCTGACTGGAGCTTTTTTATGCACCTATTGTAGTTGAACATCCAGACAGTAAGGTGTTAAAATAATCCAACCTAAAGGTGACAAAAGCATGTTTTTCTGCATTGTGTAGTGACAATATATTTTTATAATATTTATGAGATGAAAGAATGCTATCCTGATAATATTATCTACATGAGCTTCGAATGAATGACTGGATCTATAATCACACCGAGGTCTTTTACTGCAGCACATGATGAAACAGAAAGGCCATCCAGAGTGAAACTGCCCATGAGTGGTGGTGTGTATCACTCATGTATAGCGTATACACACACACACACACACACAGACACTGAAAAAAATAATCACATAGAGCTTCTCTGTGAAAGCTGATGCTGAACACCTTATTCCCTTACATACACAGCTAAACTCTTAAGTCTTAAAAAGAGACAACAAAAATATTCTTCATATCTGGTGAACTTTCTTTTTTTCTCATGCGGTAACTTAAAAAAAGAAACAGTTAGTGCTTTCTGGGTGTGGTTGTGTGCATGTGTCTGTTGGTGAGTGCATTATTGACCTCAATGCAAATATTTGAATGTCACTGTAAATTTTCTCATGTACTGTATTTCCCTCTGT
>JAQMYJ010000023.1:34709489-34721435 GCA_030014305.1 Clarias laeviceps | reverse complement strand
GTATCCAATGATGTAAACTTTAAAGCACTTTTTGTAAGTCGCTCTGGATAAGAGCGTCTGCCAAATGCCTAAATGTATTTCAGTCATAAATTCACAACCACATTCCAGCTATTATTTCCAGCTGTGGTGAAATAATGGATGAAATAATTATTTAAAAACATTTATTATTATAAAAAGCCAGAAGCACTTCGTGTTGTGTTCATAAAAGAATATTTACTTAATATGATATATATACACACACAGTATGTCAAATGCAGCTGACAGGTCCAGGAGGATCAGGATAGATGATAGTCTGATAGAAGGGCAGTCTCTGTGGAATGTGCCACTTTGAATTTGGATTGGTTGGGATCATTAAGGTTGTTCTGTGAGAGATAAAGAGACATTTGGTTGTAAACAATAATTTCAAGTGTTTTGGAAATAAAAGAGAGAAGCGATACTGTGCGATAGTTAGTACTGACATCTGCTGAATCCAGGCAGGGCACTAAAAACTAAAATTAAAATGACCATGAAAGCACTTTTACACTTAGCAATATTATTGTTCAACAGTGCTGCTGCTGCTAGGAAACACTGCTGTCAATCAGTGTATGACTGGACAGTTGACATTGGCTTTAGAGATTCAGACTAAGATTTGTGATGTCACGACACGCCAGGTCACGCCCACCTGTCAAAGCAAACCATGATTATCTGCGACTCCATCATGCTTCCGTTTTGCCGCCTCATTTGTGTGCTCTCATGCCCAGTTTTCCAGCATTTATTTCTACCTTGACCTTGGCCCACTCGGCCCACGCTTTGTTTCATGGATCTCGCTCACGTCTCGCTTTGGATTATCGTTTTCTCTGTTTTCTGGATATCGACGCTTGCTCTCGTTTTACGACCACGATTCTGGATCACAGACTTTCTTTGACTTCACGGCAGCATACCACGCACACCCACAACCACGATTATTCCCCCTGGATCAGACCTGCATTCAGCGTGCGTCGGCTCTTCACTTCCACATTCTCTCCTTGAGGCCTCTGCATCAATCGGCAGGAGTTTTCATTCACAAAACTATCAGCGCGTAGTACATCTCAGAATAACCGGCGCTGTTTCTCTTACGCGCTCTGTGCTTGCACCTCGCCTGCACGGATTGTGACATGTGATTTCTCACTAAGGTTTTTTTAAACCTTTTTTCTGAGAAACCTCTGTTTGCAACAACTGAATCCAGTGCTAGCAATGGACTACCTCAGGTTAACCTAGCTAACAGCGACTAAGATAACATAAAAACAAGCATATATAGGACAAATACACAACACTGCATAGCAATACATTACAATAACTAGTCAGATACGCATGCACACACACACACACACACACATTATATAAAATATATAAAAATCATAAATATATATATATATATATCATATTTTATTGTATATCTATTATACATAGTAAACAGTGGTGTTATGTAAGCAGTAGTAGAACATTTGCTGAAGCTCTGCCACAACAAAATAAATAACACCACCGAGTTACTGTTACTAGCCTGACGGGCATTATTTTCACACATGTGGTTTATTCCTCTTATTCCACAGTAAGTTGTTAATAATTGCACCTTTATTTGTTACTGAAGAATCATCAGTGGATCATTAGTGTAACGAGTGAGTTCTTGATGTTGCATTCCTTATAGCAGCTATACACACTCATTCCCTTACAAAGTCTCTCTTTATTCTCTATCTTCAAGTTAATGAGACAAAAATACTGTGAGAAATACTTACGCTCCAGTCTAGGTCGGGCCGTAACAGGAATGAAAAGGAAAAAAAAGGGACCAATAGTGCATTTGCTAAATGTTTATTTACAAAGGTGTCTGTGAGCTTCAGAAGCCGACAAGGCCATAACAATAAACCTAGTCCCGAAGTAAAACAACTAACCTGCACTAAAAGTAAAGGAACGGAAATACAAAATACTACCCTTACTCCCTTACTAAACACAAACCAGGAGAAAACAAAGTACAAACAAAATGGCAGCGACTCCTTACTAAACCACTAAATACAGAATTATGCACAAACATACTGTACATACAAACGTATTTACAAACAACTAAAACCAAAGACAGGCGTATTCAAAAACGTAGTCAAAACAAGCAAATGGTCATACACAATAGTCAGTCAAATGCCAATCAAATATTAGAGCGGAGAAAAACAGATCATAGTCCAGAAAACATAGCATGAGGTCATACACTATAATTTCTACAACAATCCTATATAAACAGTAAGCAAAGCACGGTCTGCAAGCACTGTGGTCTGAAGGGCCTAAGTAGGCCTCTGGGTCTCCTGGTTACCCAATCACCAGGCAGGAGGCAGGATCAACAAGGGACAGGCAGGACAGCAACCAACAGATTGCAGGAACCATCTGCAGTGGGCGGAACCTGAAACATTGAGGGACACACCACAACCCACCACCAGCAGAGACAAACAGAGACAAGCAGAGACAGAAAACCACAAAATACAAGTTTACTCAATAACGTAACATATAATGAAACTGTAAAGTAGTGTAATCTCCACAATGAAAACTTACAGTCCCAGCTTTACCTCTGACTGTTACCCAGTCTCACACTGGAGACTCCTTACACTAACGTCACACAAACACATTTCCCCTTACCTTAAACTTCACTAGCAATGTTCCGTTAATGTTTACTGTTTATTTTATTATCAGTGGAGCGCATGGCACTGTACACATTCCTCTGAATGAGCAGTTACTATGGAAACAATGATGCATCAGAGTGAGGGGATTAATATAACCCTGTGCTGCTGTTATCAAGCTGCTGCATGTGTGAGATGTGATGAGATGTGATGTACATTTACCTTTCAGTGAAAAGTCTCTCTTCTTATTGGACCTGATGCTCCACATGCTCTCATCACTGTGACACAAATCACTAGAGCAAATTTACACCAATGAACAGCACTTTTTATTAGAGATTTATTAGAGAACTCCTCGCATATTAATAAAACTGTGAATAAAAATAAAACTGTGTCTACAGAATAAATAAAAAAGGGAAGTGGTTTTGCTATTAAAACTGCCAAAATCAGTGCTGAGAACAGCAAGGGCAATTTTTTTAAAGCAGATTAGAGCATATTATGCCAGGAGATATTACTTGTGTAGGAGACATTTAATGTGGGGAAAAAATACATATTATATGTGAGAAGTGGGAAGGCCAAATAATTAAAGTATAACATGTATTTTACATTTTGATGTGCGTGTTCATTTTGATTTGTGTGTGAGTTAAACCTGACTTGGCTGATGGCTGAGAAGGAAGAGACGGCGCAACTAAAGTGTGGCCTAAGAATCAACAGGAAAAGGAAAAAGAAAGCTTGTGGAATTATGTTGCTGGGTGTGTGGTGGTGAACGTGGTCTGATCAGCAGTAAAAAGACAATAAGTAGCGGTAGGACTCTTACAACATACAACAATAAAGAGAGGGGCTGGCGCCTGGTTGGAGAAGGGAGCTAAACTACATAGATATCTGGTAAGTATCAAAAACAATGGAAAAACTGAAAGACATAATAGTGACAACACCATAATTATGGAGAAAGAGCGTGAGAAATATGTTAAAGAATGGCATTGGTGAGTAAAAAAAAATGACTATGGCAGTGGCCTAAAGATGGATCTTTTGGTCAAAAATTGTGAACCACCTTAAGACAGAAAATTAAGAGATTAGGGAACAAAAAGAAAGGAAAGGAGGTAGAAGGTAAGCTTAAACTCAAACTGAGAACAGTAGAACATTTTGAACAGGAAGGAAAGGAAAAGGAGCGGTGAGTCAGGAAGGAAATTGAACAACAGAAAGAACATAAAAAGGGAGGAAGAAATTAGGGAGCAAACAAAAAGAAAAAGAAACTGGTAAGCAAATAATAGATCAGAAGAGGGATAGATAGGGAAAATAAGAGATAAGAGGACATGGAGGAGAAGAAAATAACCATACCAACACCAGAGTTGCATGAAAAGGCATGACAGCCAACCAACATGAACATTGACCAAGCTCAAGGCTCCAGCGAGACATATCCCATGACAGGAGTGATGCTGATTTCAGAAAAATGGACTAACATGGAACTACAAGTCCACAAAACATTGAGGGGTGGCAAAAGGTGGCAAAACATCCAGAGGAACATGACCTGGATCATGGCCATAGGAGCACATTTAAATCTCTGCATGACACCAAGTGTAATAGGTGTCACAGATCGGCTCTTGTTCTAGGCTGATGACATGGATCTGCAGGCCAACAAAAGAATAATCTCAGAAGGACTGAGTGAAGGTGCTAATAATGTTGGCTGAAAGTGATAAAAGGTAAGCAAAGAGAAATAGCAACTTTGTAAAGAAAGCTTTGAATATTTAGGACTTGTGTTGAAAATTTGTTGCTAGCATTTGAAAAGCACCACAACCCCAAACTGTGGGTCAGTTTTGTGGTCAACTCTGGGAATAGCAGTTGACTGTGGGTATGCAAGATTGTCTGGACTTATCTGGACGCTGGAAGCCCTGGCTGCTTTTGATTCAGTGACTGGTGTGAAAGCTTGCAGTCTGCAGAGGGTTACATGTTTTATTATGTTTAGTTTGACTATGTTACTTATTAGTTATTTATTAGTTTTTATTATCATACTTTATTTACTAACACGGATGGAAAAAAGTATAGAATAGAAACAAAGTTTAATTAAAAGTACTATGGTGCAATTATACACAAATATACTATATATAGTAACAAAAGCACATATTCACTGTACTATCCACTTATGTGTGTATGTGTGAGGGGGGGGGGGGTGAATATAAGCGGTCCTTTAACTTTCATTTCACTCTGACAGTTTAGATTTTCCGGTGCTCTGAGATGGCAGTGTGTTTGTTCTTATCGTTGCTCATCGCACTGTGTGTGGGACTGTATGGGACACATACCACTGCAGGTGAGCAGGAAGCGGTGTGTGTGTGTGTGTGTGTGAGAGAGAGAGAGTAGTGGTGTAGTGGTATCTGGAGAAGTGAGTGTACTGTAAAAAACAAAAGGAAACAACACTCTGTGCTATAATTAGTTTGATGTACCACTACTCTTAGTAAAAAGGGCCAGTAGCTGGGCTGAGGTTAGCTGAGCTGTTGCTAGCTACAGTATCAGCCCTGATGTAGGTTGTTTGTTATGAAAGCTGTTTGTGGTTTGCATCATTCACTTCACCTTCCCTGTTAATTAAATTTTTCACAGGAGGCCATATTTTGGTGTGTGTCACTATGGACATACTGTAGCATTATTGTGTGCATGTAATAAACCAAATTAACACCTTTAAACAAGTAGGATTTAGCAGGTGGGGAACGCGAAACCCCACTGTAGCAGTGCAGCAGGGAATATGTCTCAAAATAACTCATATTGATTTGCAGGTGCATTAATAGATATAAAGCTCTACTGGGGAACAGTCCTCCAGCTCAAGTCACCTTTTTTTCTTGAATGTTTCTGAATGTTTCTGTTAATGTCGTATTAAACATGCTCACATGCTGTAGCAGCTTCCCTTTCTTAGGCCACTATATCCTGAATTTCTTGAGTCAGCATTGGGTTAATAGCCTACAGTTACTTATTCAAAAGATGCCATGCATGCATTGCGCTGACCTGGCATTCCAATGGCATTTCATTCTTACATGTTAGTATCAATTTAAATGAAACTCCTGCTGATTAGGAGCTGGCTAAACTTGAAATTGATATATAACTGGGGCACTACAGATGAATACTGGGGCACGTGCACCAGTGAAAGGGCTCTAGTGACTCCTTCTACTGATAACAGAAATTTATAGTTACAGCAGTCCGCACTACTTTCTGCCAATTAAACAATTATGCCAATAGTTTTGTATGGTCATGGTGCTGCAAAAATATAGTACAAGTAAAGATTCAAAGATTTAAAATTGTATTTGTCACATTCATGGTAGTACAAAGTACAGTAGTAGTTAAATGCAATTGGAACAACTCCAGACTGTGCAGATTAAAATATAAAAAAAAAAACACTCAAATAAGGATAAATACAGTATGTACAACTTATATGTGCAACAAAACTAGTAGATGAGAAAGAACATAAGTTATATTGTGTAAATATACAGTCTGTAATATACTGTAAGATGAATGTGCAAATATACAAAGGTTATTAAGGTTTCCTGTCATACTGGTAGCACTTTGTGTCACGGGTTTAACATTATCCTAATATAATCCCTATCACTTTACACTCATAATGTTTTAGGCAGATGTGCATACGCTGTGTTTTTTTCACACACAGCTCCTGACAGTAACAAATCGCCATAGTATCAGTGTATCAGGGTGGGTTGAGAAGTGTGTATGCACAATGCTGACTGAAAAATAAGTAGGTATACACAGTAAACCCACATATACCCTGCACTACACCTCTGTGTGAGAGTGTGATATTAATTCTAAAACACACTTTGTTAAGGTTTAAACAATAAAATGTCAAGCTGCCAGCTCGCACGTGCCATTTAAGAGCCATTTCATTTTTGACATTCAATTCTAGTTAATTCTCTTTGGCAAATGTGAGATTTGAGTCTTTGTGTTCTTTTTGGTCAGCCTTGGCTTTTGCTTTGGAATTCTCCCATGGATGCCAATTTTGCCCAGTCTCTTTCGTATTGTTGAATCATGATCACTGACCTTATTTGAGGGAAGTGAGGCCTGCAGGTCTTTAGATTTTTTAAGATCATGGCATGATGTGTTGTTTTTTTAAGATATTTTATTGTGCTTCTGTTTTAGTATGAAGTTCTATTTAAGGGATTTCTTGATTCAACAGGTCTGGCAGTAGTTAAAAAAATTGTTTGATGATCTCAATTATTTGCAAAATGCAGACAAAAATGCAACATTTGTGGTTTGGTTGTGGGTGGTTTTCATGACCACATGTGGTTTTCGTAGGGCTTTCCTTTCTGACAAAGTGGAGCTGCCATGCCATTTTTCCCAGGCTGTCATGATTTCTCCCAGCATTTAAGGAAGTACAGCACACAGTCCCATTGTCAGATTATTGTGTGCGTTTTTGGCCAATTCTCTCAATTTTTTCACGGATTGTTTTCACGTTACCAAGTTTGCCCAGTGTCTCCCTCGTTTTTTACCCCCTCGCATCTTACAGGGAGGAAATCTATCACGGGATCCGCGCGCGCACACACGCACGCACGCACGCACGCACGCACACACACACGCACACACACACACACACAGGCAATTTAGAAACGCCAATTATCTGAATGTCTTTGGACTGTGAGAGGAAAGAAGCTACTTAGATGAGTAGTGTACTGTTTCTACCTAATAAGAAAGAAGTCCAGTTGGCATGACTAAACTTCCAAATAACCTCATCTAGATGACTGAGAATCTCCACAGAAATATTTATTAAAGAATAAAACATAAAAGGTGAAGTTGGTATTTAGGAAGCGAGGGGATAGAAATAAGGTGGAGGATGTGTGTAATTTTGGTCATGCAGTCTTCGCTGAACAGTGAATGTTGAAATATGTCTGCCGCTAGAACTCAGGGAAGCTTTTATGCAGGCTCTAATCTGAGATGCTGTAAAATGGCGGTTTCTGAGGCTGGTCATTCTAAAAATAGCAGTTTTGACACTGTACTCACCCTTCCTCTGTACAAGACCTTTTATGGTCTAAAATACATTAAGAAGGCAAGAAATGTCACAGATTAAATCTTGACAAGGCAGACATGTGAACTGAAAACCATTCCAGGTGACTACATCGTAAACCTGATGAGAGAATGCATGAGTGTGCTGTCATCAAAGCTAAATCTAGCTAAATAAAAAAAAATTTTAAAAACACTGAAGGCAGTGTACCTGTGTGTCTGTAATAAACTTTTTTTACAGCAATTCAGAAAGTACAGTAAAAACCTTGGATTGTGAGTAAATTTGTGTTTCGCAAGGCAAGCAAAATGTTTTTTTTTTTTTGCTAATTATTTAACAATTGTCATACACAAGCATATGAAAAAAATCACTAAATGAGATGTATTATTTTTACTATTATAGAACAAAGAAGAAGAAAAATTAAATGTTCCTTGCTAATTTTCTGACAAAACAGTCTTTCCGTTAATGTGTGTGTGTGTGTGTTTGTGTGAAATTCAAATAAGAAAGGAGAAAGATTTACTGTGATCGATGAAAATGATCGATGTGTAAGATGAAAAGGGGGAGACAGAAGGGGCTGAAAATAAGAGTCTCCTCTTACTTTAGCTTCATACACAAACACAAACACACACATACACACACACAGCGCCTGCGCGCATAAACGGAAACACTTATCTGTCTGAATTTATTTTCGAGATTTATTTTTAAATCAAAAAAATTTTTTTGAAAGGTAAAGCAAGATTAATTTGTTTTATTTTTACTTTATATTTTGTATAAATTATTTTCATGTATTTATTTTTTTGGGCTGTAGAACGAATAATTTGAGTTATGTCCCATTATTTCTTCTGGGACAATTTGCTTTGATTTACGTTAGTGTTTTGGAATACAAGCCCACTTCCGGAACTAATTATGCTCGTAATCCAAGGTTCCACTGTAATCTTGAAAACACTCCTTTATGATATGGATTAAATGTGATCAGATTTTCCCAAGGCTGCTTGGGAGGTATAAAAGGAAAATTGGGAAAACACTTGGATACAAAGTTTCAAACTTGCAGGTAACAAAAGAAATGAGCTGCAGGCAGCTCATACTCCAAGGACAGACTAGGAAAACTTTTAAATATTCCATCTTCATGCAAATTATAAAAATGTGTGATGCCTTAATTGTGCCATAATGAAAATCCTGAATCTAGAAGTGACGGGGGAAACAAATGATTTTTATTCAAGGGGCCCATTGTTGACACAGATCCAAATTTTGAGTGATGTCTAAACTGATACCAAATCAGTGTATTGAGTGGAAAGGAAGTGCAAAGTAGAGCTAATATAGAGGATAATCTACAAGACAGTAACTCGCACCATGGGGATTCAGATAAGTTTATCCAAAAATTTAAGTTTTGAATATGTGCAGCCCAGTAGTAAATGTAAGAATTAGGTAGAGCTAGTCCACCAATAAGTCTACATCTCTGTAGGAAGATCTTATATTCTAGCAGGTTTCCCAGCCCAAAGAAAAGAGCTTATGATTTTATCCAAGGAATAAAAAAAGTATTTAGTTAGAAATAAAGGAAGTTGAAAAAAATTGCTCCATCTCTGAATATCAGATTTTACATCAGAAATAAGAGAGGAGAAGTTGGCATGAGAAAGGTCAGATAGAGAAGCAGTCACTGTAATACCAAGATACAAAGCCTGAACAATTGAGTTTATAAGGCAGGTACAGCACTATTATTGACTGGGTAATATTCACTCTTATGCAAATTTAGTTTATACCCTGAGAAAGAACTGAACTTATCCAAAATAACAGGAATATAGGCTCAGTCACATATATCAAAAAAGTAATCAGCATATAGGGATAATTTTTGCTCCAACCCATTTCGAATAATACCTTTAAAAGCAAGAGAAGCTCTAAGCCTAATGGATAATGGTTCAATTGCAAGGGAAAAAAGCAGTGGCAACAGTAGGCACCCCTGTCGGGTATTACGTCCAAGAGCAAAATAATCAGAGTTTAGTTTGTGGGGATTTGTAAAGGAGGCGAATCCAGCCCTGGTCAAAGGATTCATTGAACACACCAAGAAGCAATGGTGCCAATTTATCTCAAAACTTTTTATAAAACTCAATTGGAAAACCATCTGGGCCTGGAGCTTTATTAGACTGCATTGCCTTTAAAGAAATTATGATTTCTTCAAGAGATAATGGAGAGTAGAACAAAGACCAATTCTGTTTGTAAATTAATATGTTGCTTGTATAGCATAAATATGATTAAGTTTGCTAATAACTGACGCAAGTTTGTTGAGCCTAGTCCTGCGACTTCGATTTAGAAAAGCAGAGTATGAAATGATTTGCCCTCTAAAATAAGCTTTGAAAGTTTCCCATAATAATGAGTATGAAGTGGTTAAACAACAAGAATTAATCAATAGTGTTAGAAATGGATCTACAAAACTCTTTGTTTGCTACAAGAAGTGAGTTAAACCGCCAAGAAGATGGGGTTTGTTTACTGTATGTGTTGAAAATTGGATATATTCAGTGATATGGGAGCATGGTCAGAAATTACAATACTTAAATAATCTGAAGAAACAACACAAGGATTAAGATTACTGTTAATAAAAAAATATCAATTCTAGAATATGAGTGGTGCACCTGAGAAAAAAAATAGAATTTTTTATTTACAGGATTCGGAATCTCCATGGGTCTACAACGCCATTCTGAGACATGAATTAAAAAAATGTTTTAGACATGGCAGACTGGAACACAACGCCAGAGCTAGAGCGATCCAAAACTGGATCAGAAACACAGTTTAAATCTCCCCCAAAAATTATCAAGTGGGTGTTTAAGCAGGGAAGGCTATAAGCAATTTATTTGCAAAATCTGGATCATCGAAGTTTGGAGCATAAAACCATGGTAGACCAACAAAACCTTGGTCTAAATTAGTGTACCTGCAACAATAAGATATCTGCCATTCCTGTCAGCAGTTATACTGTATGGTTAGGTAAAAACTGTATCTTTTTGTTTACTATTATGGCCACACCACGTGACCTGGAATTAAAATTAGACTAAAAAATATAACCTACCCAGGGACGGAGAAGACTAAGTGTAAAAACACTTCATCAGTATATAAACGTCTAATCTTTTAATAGGGTTACCCATACCTCTGATGTTCCAGCTAAGAAAACTGATAGGTGTACTACTCCCAGCTAAACTTGGACCTACATAGAAATTAGCTATTTATCCAAAAAGATGTAAAATGATAAAGATTCGCAAAGAACCAGAAGGATGACACCCCCCACATGCACACACACACACAAACACACACACACACAAATCTAGAGTCTCCATCCTAACATAAAACTTAGGAGACAGCAATATAAACGAACTAAAACACGACTCAGAGTGTGAGCCCAATGTAGAAGGGAAAAACAAACAAAGGAAAACAAAAAGGCTCCCATAGGTTAAATAGGACAAAAATCATGCGCAAATGGAAGTTACTAATGTCTTCTCATCCCCAGCTTACAAGAATGTATAGAGGAAAAAAAGAGGAGAGAAAAACAACAGCAACAAAAAAAGAAAACCCTAGAGGTGAATACTCCTAAGGATACCCCAATGTATGAAACCTAAAAATATAATTGAAAGACAGAGCTTTAATTTATATACATACGGTCTACTGGGGAAAATATTGAATAATAATTAAATTTACAGACTTTTAAGTAAGAATAGAATTTATAAAGTAAATATAAATACTGATAAAGAAATGTAGACTCTTTTCATGAAGTGCAAAATAGATGGAAGGTTGTGCAGATACCTGCAGGTAAAGTGTATGCAATGACAGGCTGAGGTAGTTTTGATTGAAATTGCAAATACATGTATTGGATGAATATTTATATTTAAGGGTCAAAGTTGTGTATTATGAAGACTAAAGGGGCTTGTGGTGTTGGAGTGGTCTGTTTCCAAACCAGGTTGTGATGCCTCCTCTCAGGAAGATCGTAGTGTAGTGTAGGCGTAGAGCATTTTGCATTTTGCATTTAGGAGGACAGTTTAACATCCTGCCGACATCTAAGTTGGTCAAGATGCTAAGAGGTCTTCTTCACTAAGGTCACAAAAACTGTTTTTACGCCATTCAGGCACGAGCCATAACTTTATGTTGACAAACACAATTATGAGACTCTGAGACTACAAGAATGGTGACAAACCTATGAGGACACGTTTGACCAGTATCCTGCTAACAAACATCCATCCACTTCTGTTGGATCACAAACAGGCCAATTTGAAGCAGATCAGAGAGAAAACGTCTCGTTACTTTGCTGTAACCCTGTTCCCTGAAAAGGCGGGAACGAGATGCTGCGTGAAAACGCTATGGGAACATCTTTCT
>JAQMYJ010000023.1:34567715-34590838 GCA_030014305.1 Clarias laeviceps | reverse complement strand
AAATAATGGAAACTCAAATTATTCGTTCCACAGCCCAAAAAAAATAAATACATAAAAATAATTAATACAAAATATAATTTTATAATTTTTTTAAATTTTTTAAATTAATAAAAAATTTTTTAATTAACTTGCACTTTACCTTTAAAAAAAGTAAAAAATAAATCCAGACAGATAAGTGTCTCTGTTTATGCAGGCGCTGTGTGTGTGTGTGTGTGTGTGTGTGTGTGTGTGTGTGTGAAGCTAAAGTAAGAGGAGACTCTTACTTTTAGCCCCTCAGCCTGTCGTTATGTATGTGCGTGTGCGTAATTTAACATTGTGCCAGTTCACACTCTCTCTCTCTCTCTCTCTATCTCTCTCTCGCCTTTAGTGTGTGTGTGAAGCAGAGAGGGGGTGCTTCACACATACACAAACACATACACACTAAAGGCGAAAGAGAGAGAGAGAGAGAGAGAGGGAGGGTGTGTGAACCGGCACATTGTGTCAAATTACAAACACAAAATAAAATATGTTTTACACACACACACACACACACACAGGTGGTCAGTGTTATAGTAAACAGTACACGCGTGCACGGATGTTGATTATACCAGTGAGAGACGAGCACTAAGACCCAGCAGGGGAGATGATTACCCACAATTCCGCAGCACAAGAGAGAGCAAAAACGTTGGCTCAGTTGTGATCATGTGACGCTCTGCGTCAAAACAAGAAACGCTTGCGTGATACATGACACTCGGTGCTCGTAACGCAAACCGCATTACTCGAAATCCGAGGTTTCACTGTATAAACTTATTTAATCTGCACCTTATAAGTTGCACAATGGCAATATTTGCACTGATGCATATATACACTATGTGCACAATTATTATGCAAGTTGTATTTTTGTACATTAATTTTATTATGGAACCGATACAATGCTCACGGTCAGTCCTAAATGTTAAAACTTACACATGCATATTTAAGAAAGTAAAAGTGAGGTTTTGGCTTTCTCAGGAGAACATGTACAGTATGTGTGCACAATTATTGGGCAACTATTAGTGTGCAGAATTATTATGCAACTAAATGAAAAAGGAAACTTTTCCTATCACAACTGTTTATATATTTATGTGTTAAGGTGAGAATAATAAACAAACAACTTAAAATTTTAAAATAAACATTTCTGACATATAGCCACCCTTCTTTAAAAAGCAGTCATAAGCCTTCCATTTATGGAGTCCATCAGTTTCTTGATTTGTTGACAATAAATTTTTTTGTGCAGCAGCAACCACGGCCTCCCGGATACTGTTCAGAGAGCTTTACTGTTTTCCTTCACTGTAAATCTCCAGTTTAAAAAGGGCCAACAAGTTCTCAATAGGGTTTAGGACAGGTGAGGACGGGGGTCATGTCATTATTCTTTCATCTTTAAGACCTTTACTGGCTAGCCACGCAGTGGAGTACTTCGATGCATGCGATGGAAGATTGTCCTGCATATATATCATGGTCTTCTTGAAAAATGCAGACTTTTTCCTGTACCACCACTTGAAGAAAGTGTCTTGTTTGGGAGTCAATTTTGAGTCTGTATTCAACCCGAAAAGGTCCAACTAGCTCATCTTAAATAATACCAGCCCATACCAGTACCCACCTCCACCTTACTTGCATTTGAGTCGAAGTGGAGCTCCGTGCCTGTTACTGATCCAGCCACATGTCTATCCATCTGGTCTGTAAAGTCACTCTCATCTCATCAGTCCATACAAACGTTGAAATATCTGTCTTTCAATCTAATTTGTCATTTAATTAAGTTTGTTTTATTATATGTATTACATACTGTTTTACTGTACTTTGCACTAAACACAAAATCAACTTCAGGTTTGTTATTGTGCTGAACAGAAGTATGTAGAGATCCTGTCGTCACTCCGGCGTCTCTGCTGGTGGAGTATGGACACCCTGCTGAAGTGAACTGCTCCATACTGAGGAAACCTGTGACGGACTACTGGCTGGGCTGGGAGTTTAAATCATCACAACCGGATACAGACACTGAAACAAGTTTGATGTGGAGGGTGGACAGTCTGATGAATTGGGAGGAACCTGACAGTCTCAAGTGGTACCTCTGAACAGAAACTGATCAGTGTGCAAAGAGAGTCGTGTAAATCTCACCATTTACAGTGAGTATCACCATCTCATAAAATCTCATTACTTTCTTATTGTGTGCACATTTATCATATTCAACAGGGTTTACTCTGTGTGTGTGTGTGTGTGTGTGTGTGTTTACAGAGAGACCAGACAGTGTTACTCTGAGCTCTGTGTCTGATGTGTGTATAGAGGGAGATCAAACAGAGCTGAAGTGTCAGATTGAAAATGGTGTTCCTGGAAATAAACTCAGTTTTCACTCATCACTTTCATACTATTCAGTACAACATTGCTTGGTAAATAAGATGCCAATTGTGAATGTGACAGTGAAACTGAACATTACGGCCAGACGTGAGGATGACAGAGTGCAGTACAAGTGTGCAGCTGTGCTGAATCTGGACCCAGTTCTGGTCTTGTCCGAATCACAGCCAGTCACCATAACTGTACACTGTAAGTCTGTAACATTATTATAGTATCTGTAAACATCTAACAAACATTAGCATTAGCACTAGGAAACCTGCACTGCTTTATTTTCTCATGTTTACTGGTCCAGGTAACCATGAGAAAATAAATCAAGAACATGTCCTACCCCATTGTATAGAATTTTATGTGTCTTAATGACGAGCCTTAAATTGTATGTTTTCTGTTTTTATGTTTCCAGACTTCAGCTGGGCAACCTCCACTCAGTTCTGTCTGGGGACTAGTTAGTTCTACATCCTGAAGCACCTGCAATCCCACAAGAACAAGGTCTATGTGGACCACAATGCTGCGGCCCAAAGACAAGTGTAGTGTTTAATAATGTTAAAACCTGTGCATCTAACTCTTTGTTTTTAGATTCATAAAATATTTGTAATGACTCTAGATCATGATATATAGTCTAAAGAACAAATGAAGTTTATGGATTTATTTTTTTTTATGGTCATTATTCGTTGAAAATGAAGTGTAAAATCTCAGGCCTAACATTAGTGCAGCTTTGCTGTTTTTTGCTGCTCATCAGTTTTCACTGTGCATTTTGAAACTAGAAAAGACTGAACAGGCAACAATCATGGCCTTTACGATTTGACTAATTAATTCTTATAAACAGTTATACAGTAGTATATACACATTTTCTAGTTAATAAAGATATACAACTAGGATATACATTACTGCATTTTATTAATAGTGTGTCTTTGTATCCATTGTAAAGGGATTGTTTGGCCATGTTTGGCACCACAGACACACGGACACGAGGCGAGGTCTTATAGAAAAAAGGTCATTTTTGTTTAGAAAAATGGGGAAGGAGATGGTTTAATGAGGGAGGGCAAAAAGAAGTGGAGGAAAGAGGTGAAAGGTGCGCACATGTGGGTCTGAAGGCAGTGACTGTCCTGAACGTGACAGCATGAATTTAAATGTTTAAATATTTAAAGTAAGACAAGAGAAGCAACTTCAGACTGAGGTGCATGCCGATCCCTGGCGCAGGCCGTGACACCACAGTTCTTGTGTTAGTTCATGAAGTCCTCAGTGGAATCAAGGACAAGGGAAAATGCTCAAAATCTTACTAAGAGGACAAGAAATAAGTGACCTGTCACATCATGTCAGGGATTAAGTCACATTTTGAGTGATGAGTTTCAGCTTCCTGGTTCAATATTTAAGCGATATCACACTCAAGGTTGTGCTGTTGTGCTAAATATCATCATGGCTGTGATGCGGTTATAGGCACGAGGGTGCAGCCTGTGTACTGAAGATATCACTGCTGTGTTCATATCTAGCACAACAGCACAACCCTGAGTGTGATGTTGCATTTATACATTTGACATTTTGACAAACACCATTTATTATTAACAGATTATGATTTGTTTCTTTATTCACCCAGTTATTTTGCTTAGTGTTAGTGCATCTAACCACAACTGGCAGAGCTGTCTAGAGAGAGTTAGTGAGCAACAGTTAGTGAAAGTAAACAGGTGAAAGTTTATTTTAATTCTTACCAGTACTATGCAGCCAAAAATATGAGGAGAATAAACCATGGAGGTGGTCCAGGTTCCGAGGTTCAATCAGGAAAGAAGGAATGCCTTACCCTGTACTTATTATTACTTATTATTTTCTGTTACTTTAATTTTATTTGTTACTTAGTTACTTGTATTTTGTTATTTTGCTTCATTACATTTTACTCAGTTCAATATCAGATTGTACTAACACTAGGTTTATGATGTCATATTATTAATTTATTCATTTCAGTAGCAGCTTTATCCATTAGAACGCTCGTCCAATGTGAGAGAGTTGACACAGACTGTAACTCATGACATTTTATAGACAACAGATTGTGGTGTAAAACCAGTTAAATTCCTTCATTTGAGCTTTAGACCTCACTGACCCACCCAGACTCTTCACTCTTGGAGTCACTTATCCACAAATAAAAAACTTACTCTCTTATAACATTTTCATAGCTTATTTATTTTATTACCGTGGGGTAACATCACTGTCACACATCAACAGAAAAATCATCCCCAAAACCATTTTCATCATAAATAAAAACAAATTTCTTAAATGCAACGTGAGTGACATGAATCCATAATATACTGCGTAGGTGTTTACATCATATATCATACTTTCACACACATACAAACACACAGACACACACATGCGTGCACACACAAACAGACGTGGACACTTGGACAGACACGCATATGCATGGGACATCATTACTGAGAGGTATATGAACTACACACACATACACTGAAGTAAATACACAGCAGAAGCAGATACACAGGCTGATTAAACTCCTCAGGTCTTTACAAGACATTTTCTTTGAGTTTGGGGTTTCATTCCTTCTCTCCTCTTTTACTGCTTTAACACTATTCACGTTTCTCTTTCCCTAATTTCCTCTTTCCTTTCCTACCTTATTTCTGTCCCCACTGACCCGCCCCTTTCCCCCTTCTCCCTCACTCGGGTATGTGTGTAGGCCCCCCCGGTAACATTAGTGGGATTTCTTTATCGGACGTGCCGAACAGAGGGAACATCCTCTCGCTGAAAGCTCCCTCTGCAGTAAATGAGTAAATCTCAGAGCCCGTCTTGGCGTTGTAGAACGTCACCTGACCCTCCTCGCAGTCCAGGTACACGCCCAGGTAACGCAGTCGCCCATTCATCTTCACCTTCACTAGGTGCGGGCCCGTGAGCACTTGCAGATGATTGGTGCTCCACCACAGCACATAGTATCCGTTGCTGGGACTCATATCGAACAGCCCTTTCCTCTGGGCGGAGTCTCTGACCACACCCACTTTCCAGTCTTTATTATCACCAACACTCACCTACACAATAAAACACAAACACAATCATACAACCTGCCATCTGTGTGTGTGTGTGTGTGTGTGTGTGTGTGCAGTACACATACTTCCCAGTAATGGCGTCCTGTGTCGTATCCCTCTTTAGCAGTAATGCAGCTCCACACATCGAATCTTTGAGTGCTGTTCCTGAAGAACTGTAGCTTCTCTCCACGCTTCAGCTGCTTCCTGTCCTCTGAGAGGATGAGGAATGGATACGCCGTCACAGGGTTTAATGACACGTCCTCTGTGTAGGAAACACAACCGTTAACATGGCTAGACGAACAATCTAATCATAATCATACTTTATTTCACACTTTTACTCAAAGCAACACAATGTAACACACTGTAACACACTGCAACACATTGTAACACACTGTAACACACTGTAACACATTGTAACTCTACACACTGTAACTGGTTGTAACATGGAGCATTACACACTGCAGCATATTGCCAGTGAATTGCAACTCAAAGTAACACACTGTAACACACTATCTCAGTTTAACACACCGTACCTCACTGTTCCACATTATAACCCAATGTAACACTTTGTAACCCACTAAAACTGATTATTACACAATGTAGCTAATTGTAATGTGATGACTCACTGTAACACACTTCATCTCACTGTAAAACTGTAACTCAATTAAAAAAAACATTGTAACTCTTTTACACTCTGTAATACTCTTACACACTGAAACTTATTGTAGCACCATAACTTAATGTAAAACGCAAACACACTAACTAAACTCCGTACAGAGATCAGATTTTCTTCTGCCTCCAGTTTATACTGTGACTGAAATCATGATAAAAAATAATGAGACGGTAATTAAATGAACACTGAGGAAGTAAACTCTGTCAATTTACAGTTAAACTGCTAATTAGTGACTGCACTAACACTCCGTTTTTTGTGTGTTTTTTTTTTCTAAACACATGGAAAACATGTAAAGATTACTAGACTCACCTATATAACCTCTGACCTTTTTCAGACCTGAAGAGACAGAGAGCAGTATATGAAATCTTTTCACACATTTCTTAATGAACTGAACATAATCCGATTTATTTTACTTTTCAGATCTTCCAGACAATAAAAGGGGAAATTACACTTACTGGATCCTGATTTTAATTTTCGCAGATCTGAAAGACATACAAAATAGTTTCTGATTAGTTTTCATGCAGTGTTTTACTTCTCAGTGTGAATGTATCCAACAGAACACGTCCCATTATCCCACAAGTCCCTAGATCTTCCACCAGGGGCGCTGTGGAGACACTGATCGTGACTACTTTGAGAATCGAATTGTCACAAATTCACTATGAAATGTGATGTAATGTGTAAATATCCCACAAAAACTCTTCTGCCTGTGTGAAGCTTTATTCATGCTGCAGAGCCTTGGAGCAGTCGTAGAGATTATTATTCCATTTACGTTGGGTCTATTGACTTTACACAAGCTCTGTAGTGTGCAATCACATCTATAAACCTTATAAAAAACAGAGGTAAGTTTTGGTCTTGCTTTCCTGGGAAGGTCTTCATGAGAGCCAGTTTCATCATGGTGCTTGATGGGTTTTGCAGATGCACTTCACAATACTGTTCTTGCAACAACTGTTCCGGAACAGCTGACCATCATGTCTTAAAATAACAACTGACTGTTGCTGTTTTGTTAATGCCATATGCATTATTTCATAGTTTGGAAAGAATCCAGTATTGTTCCAGAATGTAAATGTCACAGGGGCAGAGGGGGTCAGGCAGACTGAATAGAACCCAAAAGCAGACACACCACACAGTCATGATAATCTTTAAAAATTATGAAATAATGAAAGTGCAGGAGATAGGATGAGCAGTGCTTGGTGTCACTTAGCCCGTGATACAACTGTATAGTAAAACATGGGACTGTAATGGGCGTGGAGGCTAGAGGTGCAACTCTGAATTAAAGTTCTGATATTTTAATGCAGCGATGTCCAACAGTAAACCTTGATGTGAGCGATTGCTGCTGAGTGCCGTTATGCGAAGGGAAAGAACAGAAGTGGATCCAGATCTACACGGGTCTGTGATAGTGAAGAACAGAGTCAGTTCACCTGTTGATGTCTTGAAGTGTATGGAATCCGGAAGTGACAAACAATAGCGCAGTCGAGGGGTGAAGTGTGAGTTGGTATCCGTGAAAGCAATCAAAGCCAGATCAAACAAATCCGAAGCGGTAGACAATAGGCAAAATCCGTTAAACGAAACACTTGGTCGAGGTACACGTGAATCATAGAAAATAACTGCGAGAAAACTGGGCTGTGGAGCACGCAATAATTCAGCAGCAAGGAAGCGCGCTGCACTTCCTTAAACGCCGGGAGAAATTATTTGTGAATGGGGAACCGATGTGTGGGAGAGGCGGTACGGAGGCGTGGGAAAAAAACATGGCAGCCTGGAAAAACATGACCGCATGTAGAGTAACATGACAGCATGGGAACCACAAAAAAAAAAAAAGAAATAACAAGGGTTCGTGACAGTACTCCCCCCCACCACCACCACCCTTTACGAATTAGCGGATTGGAAATCAGACGTTTGATTTGGGATACGTGAAAAGTTGGGTTGATGCGACGCATGGTGAAAGGCAAGGCTAATCTAGCAGAGGAGGGATTAATGACCTTGGTTATGGTGAAAGGTCCAATGAACCTGGGTGAGAGTTTACGGGAAATCGTCTTTATGGGAATATCCCTTGTGGATAACATGACTCTCTGGCCAATGCGATATCTTGGGGCTTGCTTTTTATAATTCTTAGTTGACTGGAGGATTTGTCTTCTGGCTTGTAGCCAGGTTCTTCTGCAACGACGAACAAAGAGCTGGGCAGAAGGAACTGTGACCTCCGCCTCCTGAGAAGGAAACAAGGGTGGCTGATAGCCCAGGCAGCAACAGGGACAGACCCGTGGAGGAGGTTGGGAGGGAGTAAATTTCTTCCTTGGGTATTCGACCCAAGGAAGAAATTTGCTCCAAGAGGCTGGATTCTGAGACGTCATGCATCGAAGAGCCGACTCCAACTCTTGGTTCATTCTCTCCTTTTGGCCATTTGTCTGTGGATGATAAGTCTGAGGATAGACTTGGAGTGGTACCAATGAATCTGCAGAAAGCTTTCCAAAATTGTGCTGTGAATTGTGGGCCTCGATCTGAGACGATGTCAGTGGAGAGACCATGGAGATGAAAAACGTGAAGAATAAGTAAGCCGTCTCTTTGGCGGAAGGGAGTCCAGGGAGCGGCACGAAATGGGCAGCTTTGGAAAAGCGGTTGACGATAGTTAGAATGCAAGTGTCGTTATTGGAGTTGGGTAGTCCAGTGACAAAGTCGATGGCAATGTGTGACCAAGGGCGGTGAGGGACTGGGAGTGGACTAAGGAGGCCTGCCGGGGGCCTATTGCTGCTTTTGTTTCTGGCGCAGGAGTCACATGCTGCCACATACTTGATGATGTCTTCCTTCAATGTGGGCCACCAGAAACGTTGCTGATGAACAGGGTACGTTTGCCCCGTGGTGGCAAGCAAGCTTAGAGCTGTGTCCCCATTCCAGAACCTGTGTGCGCATGGTTGAGGGGACAAAGAGACGACCTTGGGGAACGTTACTTGGGGCAGGGTCCAGGGCATGGGCTTGTCTCACCTGTCTTTCTATATGTAGCAATATGGCCGCCACTAAACAGCGAGGATGGAGGATGGTCTCTTGGGGCGAGGGGACTTGGCCCAAAGAAAACTGTCGGGACAGAGCATCTGGCTTGGAGTTCTTGAGAGAGTGAAATTAAACCTAGAGAAGAATAAGGACCACCTGGCCTGTCGGGCGTTAAGTCTCTTAGCTGTTTTCAAATACTCCAGGTTTTTATGATCAGTCCAGATGAGAAAGGGGTGCCAGTGTCTCCATTCCTCTAAGGCTAGTTTCACAGGTAGCAACTCTCAGTCTCCAATGTCGTAATTTCTCTCAGCGGGTGAAAGGCAATGAGAAAAAAAAGAACAGGGGTGCAGCTTGTTATCTTTGGGAGCCTTGGAGGAGGTCTATCGCACAATCGTAAGGTTGGTGAAGAGGAAGTGAGTGCTTGTGCTTTGCTAAAAAACAGTTTGAGGACAGAGTATTCTGATGGAATATTAGAAAGGTCAAGATGTTCATCGATCATGATGGGTGGTGGAGAATGGGTAGCAGGATGCAAGGCATAAGGGGCTCCAGCCCAGGATAATGTTCTTGACCCAGTCAATGTGTGGATTGTGGAGAGTAAGCCAGGGGCGGCCAAGAACAATTGGGGAATAGGGGCTGTCAACGACAAAGAGGGAAATGTCCTCCATGTGGTTCCCAGAAATACGTAGAGTCACTGGAGTAGTCTGGTGTAATGGGAGGAAGGCTCTCCTCATCTCCTTAGAGAACATATTAAAACTGGAGCAGCAGACATCTTGAGCATCCCATACTGCCGTTCCCCACTCCCTTGCTCTCCCAGACAGCAGAGTAATGACATAAGCCACTTTAGAACATTCTGTGGGACGTGCTGCAGCTCCAGCACCAGCGCACACTAGGAGCAGGAAGGAGCGACAGGTGCCTGGCTCACCATCATAAGCCTGCGGTGGAGGAAGGCGTGGCACTTTCTTAAATGCCGGGAGAAATTATTTGTGAATGGGGAACCGGTGTTTGGGAGGGGCGGTACGGAGGCGTGGGAGAAAAAACATGACAGCCTGGAAAAACATGACCGTGTGTAAAGAAACATGACAGTGTGGGAACCACAACAAAACAAAAAAAAAAGAAATAACAGGGGTTCGTGACAGCATTATTTTCACATGTTTTATTCCTCTTACTCCACAGTAAGTTGTTAATGATCACACTTTTTATTTATTACAGAAGGATCATCAGTGGAGCATCAGTTCCTGCTGTGGCTTCCCTTATAACAGCTATACACACTCACCCTCATCAGTCTCTCTTTATTCTCTCTTTTCTTACAGCATGTTACTGAGAAACTGTAAAGAGGAGTAAAAAATCCGGAGTGAAAACTTACAGTTCCAGCTTTACCCATGACTGTTACACAGCACTGGCACTGGAGACTCTTTACACTGATGTCACAAGCACACACACACACACACACACACACACATTTCCCCTTACATAAAAACGTCACTAGCAATAGTCCATTATTGTTTACTGTTTATTTTATTATCTGTGGTGCTGTACACGTCCTCCTGAATGAGTGGTTACTATGTAAACGATATTGTGTCAGACTGGGGGGATAAATATACTGTAACCCTGTGATGCTGTTATAGAGCTGCTGTATGTGTGAGATGTGATGTGAAGTGATGTACATTTACCTTTCAATGAAAAGTCCCTCTTCTTATTAGACCTGATGCTCAACATGCTCTCCGTCTCGGGCAGTGATGTCACTGTGACACACAAAAATCACTACAAATCACTACAACGTTGTTTACAGCAATAAATAGCACTTTTTATTAGCTATATAACTCCTCACTTCTTAATATCTGTTGTCATTTGGTGTACTGTTCTGTTAAAACTGTCTTCGACATGAAAAGGCAAATGGTTTTTGAATGAAAGTGCAAAAATGATTGCTGATTTATTTATTTGTTTGTTTATTTGAGGCTAGCGTTAGTACCCGCCTTTGACGAGTAAAGAGTTTTTAGAAATAGTTAAAAGGTTAAAAAAGGCGGTTCAGCTTTAATGTAATCAGAGATATTATTATTTCACGTTGAAGTGTCTGTCTTTCTGTATGACAGAACTCTCTGTCTAACTTATTACGACAAAGTAATAACATTTTGTAACGTTGAGTATTTTACTCCTTGTTTACACTAAGTTGTACTTCTTTTATCATCAGCCAAATACACTCCCGGTTCGGTAATCGTAGAGTAAATCACAGATGAGAAATCGAAAAAGTAGATCTGATAAAGATTAAGTGGCAATCAAACTCTATAACTCTTCTCCCTTCATTCGGGAGCTGTCATGACAGTATAATTAATAGAGCTTTGTCATGCCCTGATACATTGTCCAATATTAGTATCACAATAATAATATCACAAAACCAATAATTATGCAATATTATGAAAATCATGTGCAATATATATCCGGTGTGCAATATCATTATTACTCTCTATATGCAATATCAAATATTATGTGCAATATGTATCCTGTGTGTAATAATATACATGTACAATACACAAAAGAGACAATTTTGCACCTTTCTGTACTGTCAGTATTTTTTTAGTTTTTTCTATATATTTTTATTCTATTTATATCTGTTTTTTGACATTATAGTACATTGTATTTTATTTTTATTTAATTTTCTTATCCTATTGTATTTATATCTTTTAAATATGCAGCTGCTGGAGAAACAATTTCCTTCGGGGTTAATAAAGACTTTACTCATCATTTTGATTTCACCTGGTGCAGATTAAACTTCAGGCAGATACCTATGTACTGTAAAAGTTTCATCAAATTCTGTCCAGCCAGCTTTGCTTGATAAAATTATGTTGTAATAGATATTGTTATAGCGATTATGTGGGGTTGTTTGCAATCTGTGCCAGGGGTGCATTTTAGAGCATAACACAGCTCTCGGTTCGTACTGCTGTGGATCTACGACTTGTGTTTTATTTCATAGTGGTGCTTTACATTACTGCTTTTATTAACACCAATGTTTCGGAACAAACTGGTTTTAAACTTCTCACAAGAAGAATAAACATACATTGATCTGTTCATTCATCTTTGAAGGTTCAGTTTTCATAGTCTCCTTTTATTTTGGGGTAAGCCGTGCCGTGTTGCGCTTTTGTTTGTGTTTTGTGAATATTGTAGCGGCTTGTAGGTACATTGCCGGTGTTTCTGTGTCTTCCACACAATCTCTCTGTATACGGGAAACTATCATGTTGATTGGCTGAGTGACACATATAGCCACGCCCACTTCAAAGGAAAAACCTTTTGTACAGACAAAACCTCTCTTTTAGTTCTCTAGATTTCTTCCATCATCACATCTTTCCTCAGATTTGTGGATTACCGAGTCGAATTTTCCATGTTTTTAGTTTATTATTTATTTATTTTATTTAATTGTTTGGAAAAAATTAAAAGAAAAACTTGTAGCCTGCATTTGTGTTCTTCTTTCCACCCGTCTTATCACACATACAATATATCAGTATTAACTAAGGAACATTTTTAAAATTCCTATAATACACAAAGGATGTCTTAAAACACACTAAGTCATTTTTATCATATATTATTTATTATTATATTTTATCAAAGATGTTAGTGGTAAAAAGAAGAAGAAGAAGCAGCATATGAGTAGCTTTTATCTGAGTGTTGTGTTAATGTGTCTGTTTTGTTCTGGTTAGCTAGCATTAGCATTATTTACCATAATTGTTAGCACAGCTAGTCAGAAATTTTTATTAGTGTTAGATTTAGGGAAATTATATCAAATCCATTAAGGTTTTTTTTTCCTAAGGAAAACACATGCAGGTTCAGCTATGCTAGCTGTGTGATAGTATTTAGCATCCCTGTGTATTCTGTCATGTTTTAACTGTGTGTGTGTGTAATGTAAAGTGCATTCTAACAGCTAGATGATTAGCTAGCAAAATGTTTTTAGGTAATTATTTTCGTAGCATGTAGCTCCAAACATATAAGGACACAAAGGGTTATTTACTTAATAACAATGGTTAGGATTAAACTAGTAGTTGTAAGGATTAGCTTCAGTAGCTAGCAGCCCTTTGTCCTTTATTTAGGGTGTTGCTAATGTCTGGGATGGAGTTGTGCAATTCTCAGCGTCTGATCTGTGAGTTTAACAACTAACAAAACATATACTGTATGGATAGAGATATGAACTGTCACAGTGTTAGTGAGCAAACTGTGACTAACACAAACTTTAAAAAGGTTCACATGCTTTAGTCTCTCTTCAGCATTGCACAGTGTGTGTTATATACTCAGTGCAAAGCTCTATACAGACAGGATTAGTTTTCCTTGTGGAGGTGTGTCATGCTATTATTCATTATGAAATTTTTATCTGTTATGTCTATAATCTATCTCGTACCTCTTCATCTGCTTCAATTATTGAAGCAATAATTCAATATAATCATATTTAACAAGTTTCAGGATTTTAATCTATAAAAGAGAGCATTATCCACTGAGGACGTCCTACAGGTGGAGGTGGGGAAAAAATACACAAATCCTATACATGAGTAACAGTAGAGACTCCCTAGGGCAAATATTACTCAAGTAAAACTAGAAGTCTTCCATTAATTTGTGTACCTGGGTAAAAGCACAAAAACACTCACCTTCAAATTTACATAAGTAACAAAAGTACAGGCCTTGTATTAGCTCATAGCTGACTTTTTCAAAGAAAAGAAAATAATAAATCTCCCTCTTTCTGTCTCTACTTCCTGATTATGAAGATGCTGTTTTCGTCGCTTCTGATTTCAAACACCTGTTGCGCAATTAGGCACATCTACAAGGAAAGCCAATTCACACAATGACGCATAATAGTCAACAGGGGGTGAAATTCTTGCTACAAGTCCTACACTACTGTGGTTAGGTAACACAACACCTTGCCGAAATGTAGTTAAGTAAAAGTACAGTTTTGGGCTGTACATTTGAGTGAAGTAAAGGTCAAAAGTATTCTTTAATAAAACTACTCAGTACAGATATGTGAAATAAGTGCAGTAATGAACTAAATCTACTCAGTTACCTCCCAGCTCTGCCTACAGAAGCTAGTAATATCATAAAGCTATAAAAATAAACGTATGAACGATGAGATAAATGTCACACTAAAAACAATTTATTTGTTATATTTTAAAAATATTTAAACACAGTATGATGAATTTAAGTGTTAAGAGTTGTAAGATAGTAATACTTGTGTAAATAAGGAGTGCCAAATTTGTTCCATAACTGTCAGGTAGGCGGGGCTGAACTTTATCCTGCATTTAATTCATGCGCTCCTGACAACACAAAGCCGTAAAAACCCTGACCTGATTTGAGATGTGAATTGATTGATTGATTGATTGATTGATTGATTGATAGATTATTTTATGTCATTGTACATGATATAGGTGACCAACCTACCTTAACCTAGACAGAGACCTTAAATGGTCTCTGTCTAGGTTAAGGTTTGGGACACAGCCTAAATCACGCTAATGTAAAGCTCTTTCATATGACCACCAACTTATTGCAGTGCAATGTGGGATTTCAGGACCTCACTGATGCATGTGTGTTTGTTCTGCTAGAATCCTTGTGCATTGGTTTGAGAATGAGTTAATGAGCTGCAACAGGTGACATGACATGAGCTCAGATGTATAATAAGATATATAATGAGATCAAAATGTAAGTCGCTCTGGATAAGAGCATCTGCCAACTGTGTAAATGTAAATACATATGTCCATATGTTTGTGCACCCTGTCCTACTGATTGAGTCCAGAAGTTTCAATGTTATGTACACACTACTGAAGAGCTTAGTCATTTCAAATCTGGAGCTGACACATGACCCTAAGTCATAGTGTGAGCGTTATGCCCTATTAGTTCTGCCCCGTTTGACTGACACACATTTCAGTTCGCAGTTGCAGCCACTATCTTGCACAACGCACGGAAGTGCTGTGAAATCTCTACCAGTTAAAACATCTTGAAACAGGTTTCGTTGGCATTTTCTGATTTTCTGATTTTTCTGTTTTTTTGCGTCCATCTCTCTCTTTGTCCTTCCTCATTCCTCAGATGCCATTACTTTCTCCAGTTGTCTATAAACTTCCCCCTATTCGTTTCACTGGACATCTACAGAAAATGTAAATGGCATGTGCTCTCTGATGTTGTGACGGATGGACCTGATACGTATCTACTTTGTATTCATGCAAGGAAATGGCATTGGACTTGTAAACTTCCTGAGAACCAGAAAACATTCGGTGTGTGTTTCTATCTCTTGTGATCTTCAGCCATGATGAAGCACAGAGCTAGGGGGTTATTCGTCAAACTTTAAACTTTAGACAGATTTGAGGAACTCTGGAACTCTGTTCTAGAAATGCAATACAACTGGAAACTTTAATAATAAAGTGCCAATTTGAGATCCGTGCATAAAGTGCAAAGTGTGGTGGTACTAACATGTGGTTCTTCCTCACCCAGATACTCACAGTATCACACAGGTACAGTGTGTATGTATGCTGTAGAGTTTCTTTTCACTATAATTAAGAGACTCAAACCCTGACACAGCATGACACTGCAACCGACACTTTATAACTTTAACCGAGTTTAGACATACAACGTACAAGTTACTGTGGAAAATTACAGAATGTTGTGAAATTACATACATGCATGTGTGTGTGAGCAAATTGGGTAACTTCTGTTTTTAAAAAACTTCTGTTTTTAAAAAACTTTTTGTAAAACTTTACACTTAATCAAGTGATTGGTTTTCAGTTATCAAACAATTTCGGTATTCTGCATGTTTGATTGAATAAAGTTTCTTTTTGGACGGTTGTGGTTATATATCTTAAACATCACAAAATCTTTTTCTTTGGCTAACTGTTCCCCTGACATTTTTTGCTTGGAATGTGTTAACGTTCTCATATTACCACCCATCCCACATCACCCCTGCCCCCTCTTTTAATTCCTTATATGGCAGTACTTCCTAGGCCCAGGTTCAGACAGATATTTATGCCTCTTCCTCTTTGTTAGTTCTCGCCGGAACACATCAAAGGTTTGTGTTCTTTTGATGTAACAGACGATGCTAGGTGTTTGGCCAAAGATTTAAATATCATTCTATGCTGTTACTAATTGAGAGAGAACATCAGAAACCAGTGTGTTTGTGTGTGTGTGTGTGTGTTTGGTGTCTAAGCGGAGACAATTGGCAAGCATATCAAAACACAGAGGACACATCACTTGACTTTTTCCTCCTTTAACATTTACTACTAATAACAATAATAATAATACCTGAGTGTCTGTACTGAACCTCGCCCATGTGGATGTCGTCGAGTCTGTCTCGTATCTCGCCCAGCGTGTTCTTCACCTCTCCGAAAGAGAAGTGTAACTCCAGGTCAGGATCGTTGTTGAGTGTCATGGTGTCCTGATACGGAGCATTCACCGCCTCGAAGCTCTGCATGTGGGGGAGACTACATGTCTAACTGTCCACATCATTATCATCATCATCATCCGTAAACATCATATGTGAGATGTTCTCAGTGATCCATCATCACACCCATATTGCTGATAAAGTTCTGTCTGTGTAATAACTGTTTTATATGTTTTCTTTTTAATAAAAACGTTTGATATTACTTTACTCTATTAGTATCTAAATCACCTCCTGTATTTTTTTCTTAGCTCTCCATACCTGCAGGAACCTGATGTGATCTTCTGATGTGGCCTGAACCTCCAGTTGAGCCCTGCGCTCCTGCAGCTTGCCTATCTCTGTCTCCAGCTGAGACACAATCCTCTCTCCTTGGCCAATCACGGAGTCTCGCTTGTCCTCAATCCCACCCACCAGCTCCCTGTGGATTCGCTCCACTGACTGAGTGACATCATAGAGGACCTGCTCCACCTCGGAGAGCTCGGCCTGGGCGTAGTTCTGTACACACACAACACTGTCAGTGCTAGTTCAATTCTACCGTTAATGCTAATGCTAATGATCATGTTACACCGACTCACCCTGAGGAAATGCAGTCTCTGTTTGAGCTCTTTGGCACGCAGGGCTCGCCTCTCGATGGACGTCTGGATGTCCAGTTCGGTTTTCCCGAGCATTCTCTGGAGAAGACAGACAGGAAGTCGTGTGGCGTTCAACAGACATAAAAATGTTAAAGCATTGATATAAATTTACACTACTAGCACCTTTTGGCTAACTAGATTGAATTCGCAGCATTGAAACAGAACAATTACAGGAACGCTGCAGTGTTTCTGTGTTAGTGATAACTTGTGGGATTTCTGTAATCCTAAGTGTTGAGTGGATGAAGTTACACCCTGTTTATACAAAAGGCGGGTTAGCGATACCGAAATACCTCGGCTCATGATTGCCATTAAACCTGAAGTGACGCATGTTAGCACAGTAAGCTAACTCTCCATAAGCTCCACACAAGAGGAGCTTTGTTTTATGAATTTTCACAAAAGTTCTCATAAAATTTTCTGGCCCTGATGTAGTTGATCAGACAAGATGGGTATATGTGTGTGTGCTTTGTGTGTGCCTTGTGTGTGTGTGTGAGTCTTTCCTGTAAAAACACTTTTTCCATTCTTTGGTTTAGTCTGTATTTAAGTATCATTAATATCATTTATAATTTTAAAACACCTTAAAACATGAAGAGGTGGAGTTTAAAGGTGGAATATGGCACCCACCGTGATGAACGTTTAAAAAAACTAACACTTTTTTCGAGACATTCTTCTCACTGCCATATACTGTACTGTAATGGTCTTCAAGGAGGACCCACTGAGGACACGCCCTCTGATAACACCCCCCCCCCTCATATAACACCCCCCCCCCCTCTGATAACACACCCCCTTCAGAGCTCAGATTATTTCCACATCGCAATTCATTTCATGGACCTCAGGAGACTGTGTTGATCTACATTTCAAATCATAGTCTTCGAAAGGACACCCACTTGGTGCATATATGGTTTTAAAGCCACACCCCCTGGTTGTCCCGTTCAGCACTCACCTGTTTGACGGCGCGTTCAGTCTGTACAGAGACAGTGGCGTGAGTCCGGTGCTCCTCCAGCACACAGATGGCGCAGATGCAACGCTGGTCCGTGCGGCAGAACACCTCCAGCAGCCGGCCGTGTAGGTGACATGTCCGTCCCTGCAGAGCCTCGCGCGGGTCCAGGAGTCGGTGTGAGGCATAGAACGGGTTCTGGCAGTGCGGTTGGACGTGCGTTTCGCAGTATGAGGCGATGCAGGTGAGACAGGAGCTCACGGCTGGCTCCTTCCTGCCGGTGCACACATCACATGGGATGTCCGAGGTGCTGGTGCCATTCTGCAGGACGAGTCCTCCACCACCTGCTGCTGCTTCTGCTGCTGCTGCTGTGGTCGTGGCAGGTGGCATATTCTTCCGTGGTTTGATGGGTGATGGACCACCGTAGCGCATCTCCTTGTACTTGTCTGCAATGTGAGCGAACACAAGGTTGATGCTGAGTTCCGGCCGGCCATCAAAGGGCCGCTTACACAGAGGACACGTGCACTCGACGCTCGAGGCCCAGTAACCCCCGATGCAGCTCTGGCAGAAATTGTGACCGCACGGTGTGGACACAGGCTTGGTGAACAGGTCCAGACAGATGGAGCACGTCAGCTCCTGCTCAGAGAAAAACTCAGGACCAAGTTCAGCCATCACACACCCTGCACATAAGAAATAAGGACATCACACGTGTGTGTTTGTGAGTAAATCACTCAGGATTGATCTCGTTACGTGTTGAGATAGAAGGAAATTTGATTCTCTGTGGAATTTGGAGGAGATGAATGCAAGTGCAAAGAGAATTTAATTTTAAACAAAACACACAACGTAAATTACACACATATACACACACACACGCACACACATTTTACAGCTTCCTACAGATATTTATCTACACATTTACGGTATGTTAATCTTCACATCTACATGTTTTTAACTTCTGATAAACCTGACCTGCATCTCTATCAGCTCATCAGTGTGTGTGTGTGTGTGTGTGTGTGTGTGTGTATGTTGTATGCAAATTAAGACGTCTGTGAAAAACAGGAGAGGTAACTGCCATACTGCCTATATACCATGACTCAGGAATGCTAACATCAACAGGATGTTCTTTTATTTTTTTCTTTTATTTTTTTTCATAATGAAACTCTGCTGCATCGGACCTGAAAATAATAATGTTTCATAAAAACCTTGTTTATCAAATGTATGGGGAAAGTGTCGAGTTTATTAGGAATGCCTGTACACCTGCTCATTTATGCAGTTATCTGATCAGCCAATCAGGTGGCAGCAGCACAACATCCTGCAGATACAGATACACAGCTTCAGCAAACCTTCACACCAGACATCAGAATGAGGAAAAAGTCTGATCTCTGTGACTTTTTTCCCTGATTGTTTTGAAAATGAGAAACAAGCAGCCAGTGTTTCAGTACCTAGTGTTACGGTGTGAGGACACTACACAAAGGAGATCACTGTGGACACTTTTATTCACATCAAGCTGCTGTCAACTGCGTACCCATCATTAAGTTCCACATAGTGTAATTAAATTTTCATTAGTGCTGCGCTTTTAGCAAATGGTCATTATCGCAAAGAATCCATGTCTTTGAGGACCTCGTCTGGTCCCTGAGCTCCTCCTTTCGGGTCAAAAGGTAAAACAGCTTCTCTATATTTCCCAAGGAGACTGAAAAAGACCCACATGTGCTCCAGGACTCTTGTAAACCTTAACCAGTACCAGTAAGAGCATCTTCTCAAACTTCATCTCAGTGTGGTACAGCAATTGCAGACCCCCAAGCTCTTCATCAGGTGGTGAAAACTGCACAACAGATCATCTGCATCAGATTTCAACATGGGGGACATTTATAAGAAGCAGTACTTCTCAAAGATGCCTCTCACCCTCTAAAAGTTAAGGTTATTGAGTTTCTATTCAGAAGGTTGGGGGTTCAAGTTCCAGCACTGCCAAGTTGCCACTGCTGAGCCCTTGAGCAAGACCTTTAACCCTACCTCTTCCAGGGGTGCTGTATCCTGGCTGACCCTGTGCTTGGGCCCGAGCCTCCTAACTGGGATATGTGAAAATTACAATTTTCCTTTGGGATTAATAAAGTCCTCTATTTATAACCCCTACAATGTCTCTGCAATTATACTGCAATGCTTTACCCACTACACACCTCTGCACTGCCCATCATCTAGAACATTGTCTCTGCACTACTGTATATTTGTATCTACTCCGTATATAATGTACTACACAGACCTGCATATATGTCCATATTAATATTCTGTTTCGCTTGATATCATTTCTTGATATCTTGATATCAAATATGTCGTCGCATGATTTGTAAACTTACTGTAAATCCTACCTACCCCATCATTGTTAACAGGCCACTAAACAATGCCTATTTAGATGCTCACTGCATTCCATTCGCTTTCCACATCTACTTTGAACAGTTAAGCTGATCTAATCTAATCTAATCTTAAAAATAACATACTTTAATATACAAAATCAAATGACTTTTGCAACCCTGATGAGCAGAAAGTGGCTTCATTTCAGATCCTAAAGCCGTGAGTGTTATGTTTAAATTTTACCACGTCAATTTGTATTTCAGAGCTCAGTAATGTCCCAGATGGTTGTGTGTATTGCATGCCAAAGCAGGATCCATCTTCAGAATAGTAATTGTAAGGAACAATCAGAATGTAACAGAGAATCAGTGTGACAATTTTTAAGTCAGTTTCATCAGAGTATTAGATAAGGATAGTGATAACTATGCTGAAAAAAGGTGGAAAACAAAACAAGGATTTTTCTCCAGAATGCGAATAGGAGGGTGTGGTTGCAATGGCGTCTTGAATGTTAACCTGTTTAGTGACATATGACAGTTTAGACAGATATGAAGCCAAATCCTCCACTCAGGCTGCTTTTTTAAAAGCTAAACAGCTCTAAGCTAGTTAACACTAATGTTTACAGTGTCAGTCTTTATGCACATTAGACACCGTCTAGACAGGAGTCCTGTTTGAAGACCTGTTCTGTTTTATATCCGTTTTAAGGTAATAAAACTGCCATACATGAGCTTCAACCTTCTATTTTGGAACATGCTAGGCTAGCACGCTAATACAGCTAACCTGCAGTATATATATATATATATATATATATATATAGCGTCATATTAGTTTATGTTTTTGTTGCTATGGAGAAACAGTTTATATTTTCTCAGACGCATAATGTTTGAAGGCAAAGGGAACAAAGGAGTATTTTTCCTCACACATTTAATCGACTACTCTTTCCTGCATTCTGATTGGCTAGAAAAAAAAATTCTGTAAATGGGCATTAGGGGGAGGGGCAACTGCTCATTTACATTTAAAGCTACAGACACTGAAACAGCGCGTTTGGAACAGGAGTAATGAGGAGGGATTTCAGGAACGTCAGAGCGCTGGATCTGAGCGGGTTTCAGCAGGAACAACACACAGAGACGTTTTCAGACTTCTGAGCTTACGTGACATTTAAAACAATCTGGCTATTCTCTTCTGACCTTTCTTATCGGCACAACGTTCCTCCCACAGCACTGTCACTTACTCACTGTGTGTTTTTAGCTTTTCATACCATTCTGTGTAAACTCCAGCAGGGTGTGTTTGTAAAAATCCCAGGAGGAGATCAGTAGGCTCTCAAATACAGTGGTTCTAATGTCAAAATGTATATTTTTGTCACATTGAGCAGGGGTAAACACACGCCCAGCTGTGGAGTAATGTAATATGTGTAATAAATCTGTCTATTCTCATAACACAGAGATGAGAGTCGACACACACACACCCACACACACACACCCACACACACACACACACACACCCACACACACTGGGCTGGACCCAGAGATTAGAATGCTGCACACCAGGTTTAACAGCGTGACACACTGTGTGTGTGTGTGTGTGTGTCTGTGTGTGTGTGTGTTTATGTCATCATCTCTCTGTTCTGACAGCTGAGTTTACAGAGACACTCAGGTCTCTCAACACTCAGTGATGGAGGAGAAGCAACAGAGTCGACCTGATTGAGGATTATGATGTTCTTGAGATGTTTTATGAACGAGGGGGATTTCGAGTCAAACTGGGACTTTTGACCATGCAGAATAACAGACCATAGTTATGATAGTTTTTGTCATTAGTGTTTGGATAACATCATGGTAGAAAGTTTTCTCAGTACATCAGAGCTTCATATCTGAAATGCTAGCCTAACAGGAACTCCCTTAATGGGCCACATATGTAGAAATGGCTTAAAGCAAGGTCATGACCGTATGGGGTATGTGGCAATAAGGCCTAGCTGAGCTCCTGTATTGTGCAAGTGGTGTTGGTGGATGGGTTGGGTCCTTAAGTCGGTGACAAGTTATCCATCAATTTTCAAGAATCAGTTGTTTCAATTGCTGAATGCTTATGACTACATCAGGCTCAAGTCAAGTCACCCCGGCCGGGATCATCATTCAGTGATGTACGGCCTTCTTTAAAATGTTTGCACTGTTCAAATGTTTTACTGCTGCTAAGAGTCCCATCACTGCACTGTTCTTGAAATCTTTTGTAAATGTCAATCACCTATTTTACACCTTCATTCACCAGAAATTAAACAGACTTAAACAGACATTGTATTTATATGAGATGACATTCCTGATCCTTAAATACTTTCAGTTTTAATAAAAACACAGGTGATGATGAATCATGGAATGTAACTATGTGAGGCTCCCTCCATAATAAGGAATAAACATGTGTGTGTGTGTGTGTGTGTGTGTGTGTGTGTGTGTGTGTGTGTGTGTGTGTGTTAATGCCCCAGCAGAAATACCCCTCAGAGCACTGTTACACATTCAAACTCCCTCTGATTCACTCTTCTTCCAAACACGCTGTTCCACTGAACCACACTGGGGGCAAAGGCTCTTCTTATCGGAGGTCACATTCATGGGAAATCCGATTGCATTGTTTCAGCCTCAACACATGGAAAAAGGACAAAAAGCTTCTTTTTTTTTTTTATCCCATTATTCAACCTAAATGTCTAAAAGATGACTCAAAAGTCGCCTTTAATATACACTACCGTTCAAAAGTTTTAGAACACTTTCTAACTCCATGATGGTTCCTGATTTTTATTTCTTTCTAC
>JAQMYJ010000023.1:34531270-34541689 GCA_030014305.1 Clarias laeviceps | reverse complement strand
CGCACCCCCCCCGCCCACAGACACACACGCACACACCCTTCCAGTGCTCACACGCACCCCCCACACACACACACGCACACACACCCTTCCAGTGCTCACACGCACCCCCCACACACACACACACACTCTTCCAGTGATCTCACACACACACACCCTTTCAGTGCTCACATGTACACACACACTTTAAAAACTGGATCAGAAACGGAAACGAAACGAGGAAGAGGAACAGAAAGTGAAGGCGCTTCATCTACAGCATATTTTAAAATTTTAATATATTTGCAGTGTTCAGGTGGTACAACACCACAACCACAACAACAATGATAATAATTTATTTTCTGCTTTGCATGTGTGTGGGCTATATAAACTATAATCATTCTGTAGGATCAAATATCATTAATCAACACACTGCATTGAGATCTGTGTGTGTGAATTGAAGAGAACATTATGAGTTTTCTACCTGTTTGACAAAAACACATACTGGATGTTATGGATGTAACACAGTAGATCATAAAAAGTGTGTTAACATGAGGAAGTGTGTCAGACCGGCGTATGAGGAAAGATGAAGAGTAAAATATAATAATAATAATAATAATAATAATAATAATAACAATAATAATAATAATAATGATGAACTATTTATTCATTTGAATTAATGAATCACTCAGGGTTTAAAGCTGACAGCTCATTTCCTCACACTTATCTCCTTTAAACTATGACTGGCATGATTTATATAGATTCATATATATTACATAAACTAACCCGAGGTGTGTGGAGGCAGGGCCAGCTAGCAGAAGCGATGCTAATACAATGTGATTAGCCTCGCTAGCGCATTATTTCATCGGACTTATTTCGTATTTATGACATATCTGTTAATGTGTTAAGAATTCATGTTTTAACCCCAAAACACACCAAATTTAAACATTTACACACACACACCAATAACGTAATGATGCGCAACACAGTGTAGCTAGCTATCTTGTTGACTAGCATATATTAGCTTAGCCAAACGTCATAGTTATACAAATCACGAGGTAGTAAAGGTGTAATTGTTGTTTAATAACACTTAATATGACGTACTTAATAACTATAATAATAGCAATGATAATAATGGTGTTAGTACTGGGACTGAATGACAGCAATGCTATTTAGTTAGTATGCTAACGCACTAGCATCCATCTGAGGCATCGGAGCGCGTGCTAGCTAACGTTATAGGAGCAGCGCTGAAACGCACGCGCGCGCACACATACACACACAGAGATTACAGTGAATTAGGATTAAATCTAAAGCTTTAATGCACACACTTACCTGTGATCAGCGCCGAGTCGCATACTCCCGGCGCGCGCATTAGAAATTATTAGCTTCACTTGCAAAAAAATAATATTAATAATAATAATTATGATAAGAATAATAATAAAAGGCGCACGCGCTCGGATGGAGGCAGGATAGAGGGAGCGCTTCCTTGTTTCTTTCTCCTGTTTTCTTGCCTTCCCTTTTTCTCGTCCCCTCTCACTCACTCACTCACTCTCTCTCTCTCTCTCTCTCATACACACACACATACTATTATTAATAATAATAAAAATAAATAAATAAATGGAGGACAAGCGTGCAACTGGAGTGTGTGCACAGGGTGTAAATACTAATGCAGTGAAATACCTGCAGAGATTAAACACTACACTACACTACACACACACACACACACACACACACATACATACATACATACATACATACATGCACACACACACCCACACACACACACACACACACACACTCTCTCTCTCTCACTGCTCGAGCCCAAGCCTTGATTTAACACCCTTTAAACAGCACTCTTTCCCCACCAACTGTTCAATTCACTAAATAAATCAGAAATACACAACAATCCGGATTAAACAGCAATCAGTCCGCGCACGAACGTGTCTATTGTTCTCCTCATCTCTCTCTCTCTCTCTCTATTGTGTAAATCTCCGTCTCCTCTCTCTCTCACTTTCTCGCGTTCATTTATTATTATTATTATTATTCTGATGATTATTATTATTATTCCTCCTGCTCTACTGTCCGTCCGTCACCCTGCCCCTCTGCCCGCTCGCGGTGACACACAGGACGCCATCAGCCTCCATTTCTGCTTGAAGAAATATCAAATAAATAAATAGAAAATAAAACATGGGGGAGGTCAACCAAACCCGGAAGTCACGCCTATTTTTTTCAACCACCTCCTACACGTGACTGCGAGCATCATGGGAAGTGTAGGAGGTTGACGCGCGGGAGGTGGCGCTCTCAGGCGACTCGGATCATCACTTTGAGTCGATTCATAAATTCCTCGTTTATAAATATGTTTTCTTAATTTGTATATTGTTTATGGAAATATAACAGTGCCAATATTCCTCAAAGCAAAATTGCATGTTGAATTACCTGAACTGAATAAAACCTTGTTGCAATAAAAAAAAAAAAAATTTTCTGCATTGCAATTTTATCTGAATGAAAAAAATTTCCTTACTGCATTTATAATTTTGCATTTATAATCAAATCTTTCAATACCTGAATTTTGGCAGCCTGAATTAGTAAGGGACTGCATGGTGATTTAGCACTGTCACCTCGCACCTCCAGGGGGAACCTTTCAGCTTTGAGTCTATATGCTTGGAGTTTGCATGTTCTCCATGTGCTTGGTGGGTTTCCTCCCACAGTCCAAAAACATGCAGATTAGGCTAACTGGCATTCCCAAATTGCCCATAGTGTGTGTGAGTGCTCTGCGATGGATTTGCACCCTGTACAGGGAGTATCCCGCCTTATGCTCACACACAAGTCTCATGGAATAAGCTCCAGGCCCCCAGCGACCCTGTACACAGGATAAAGCAGTACATATAATGAGTGAATTTGTGAGGTTAAAAATGAATGAAGATGGTGTTTTTAATAATTTAAAATATTTCTAACACAATTTAGTATGGTCAATATTTTTTGCATTGATTTAATTGTTCAAATTACATTTTCATTTGAAATATACAACCACCATTAATTGAAGTGGCAAAAATGTCAAGCATTATCAAGTTGCAATGAAGAAAAACATTTTTTATTGCAACACGTTCGTATTCAGGTCATGTAATTCAACATGCTATTTTGTTTTTAAGAATTTCGGCACTGTTATATTTCCATTGTTGTTTCAAGTGTTTTGTGCATGTTTACTTTTTACTGTAATAAACAAGATCTTGTCCCGTTTATTACGCTGCATTCTATACAGTCGGCTCACTCAAACGAACCGATTCAGTGAGCCGACTCCACAGACACATTACATCACTCCTTTAAGTTGAGCAGCTTACCCACAGAGCTACGTTTTATTTGTTTTCGTTTTTTTCATTATTTTTTATAAATTTATTTTCATTGGCAACCTGTTTTATGGGATAGCCAGGCCGTCCCCCTGTTTATCTCGTGCTAACATGCTAAGCTAATCGGCTAGCCTCTCTTTCCTTGCTCAGGCAAAAGTGAAAGGAAAACAGTGGTGACGTCACGCGGCTTCTGTAACGAGAACGAGCTCAGAATGAACAAGCTAGAATTTGACAAATGGCCGCCATCTTGAAATTGCGTCATATCCGCTATATTAGACGTTTTTTTTTTTTTTTCTAAATGCAGGTTAGGTGTGTGTATGTGTGTATTTGAGAGAGAGAGAGAGAGAGAGAATTATAGAGCTATCCTACACGTTCAGTAACCATGACGAGGCATTTTATTCCCTACTGTCTGTTTATTAACAGCACTGACTAAAGGAGAATGTGCTGCAGGCAGAACTTCACCCCTGTTATGTTGATTATTTTCCTCTAACGGCATGTACTCGCTTTGTTCCTCTTATACTGCAGTGATTCACATACAATTACAGAATTTAACAAATCTGTTCACAGTCATATTTAATGTTAGCCAGAAGTGAGTCCCTGTTGTCTCCTCTGTTTTGAAATGTGATTCACTCAAAAGAGATACAGAATATTCTGTAATAATTATTGCTATGATGAATTATTGCTATGATGGAAATTATCTCAGTTTTCTGCCAGACACATCTCGATGCGGCGTTCCTAAACGTATCGGCAAGGATATCAGGGGGATAGCAGGGTCAGGGGTAGCTCAGTGATTAAGGCATTGGACTACGGTTTGGAAGAGCCCAGGTTCAAACCCCACAACCACCAAGTTGCCACTGTTGGGCCCTTGAGCAAGGCCCTTAACCCTCAACTGCTCAGATGTATAATTAGATAAAAAATGTAAGTCGCTCTGGATAAGACCGTCTGCTAAATGTCAATAGCAATTTTACGTTGGATGTTTTCCTTCAAATCTTCAGAGTCAGGAAAGCATATTTCTTCCTAAATTCACTCTGACATTGCTTAAACGAATTGGTGACCAAATAGGTTCATGCTATGAAGATGTGCTGCTCATTATTGTACACCACCATTCTGAGTGATTGAGTGAAGAGTATGTCATTGAACGGCGCAATGACTGTCTGGCGCCTACTTTATCGGTCCGACTCAGAGGCATCTGGGCATGTTCAAAGAAGCATATACTGAGGAGCACACTGTATGTTGTTTTATTCAGATTGCTTCATCCTAGCAAGAGTTATTACAGAATATTCTGGGCCTCTTTGGAATGAATCTCCCGGTATAAAACACTTTTTTTGCTAAGTGATCGTCCATGCATTACACACTCCTCTCCATCGCCAGCATGTGAAACAGTTCATTTCATGTCTCAGTTTATCCCAGTTATTATCACTGCGATAGATATGATAATGAAACGTTATTGATATATTTATTTAGCTTTTCATTTAAAGATGTCAGTCTTACAATTTAGAATAGTTCAACAAAAGACAACAAAATGTTTTTCCACAGATTTTCACTGAACATGAAGTTTATTGTTTACTACAAAAGTTTCGCTCGCTGCGTATAATCTCCATGTTTTGGAGAAACATGATTATATCTCATGTAAGGCACGCATATAAAGAAATAAATCGGACGTATGTGTTCTTTATGAGTGAGAAATTGTTGTTTTTGATCTTTTGTAGCAGCTGCTGACCACTCAAGACATACTCCATTCATCCATTCATGAGTACATTCACCCTTTTCCACTCACACACACATTGTGAAACACCTGCATGTCCTTGGACTGTGGAAGGAAACCAGAGCGCCCGGGTGAAACCCATCAAACCCTCAACCCTGGACTTGCAAGGCAACAGTGCTAACCACTACGCCACCATGAGACCTCCACCCTTTTTAATTGATTAATTTATCCTTCCTTCATTTCCTACATCCATCTGTCCATCCATTTTAGTTTTGTGTAACTTGTCTCAGTCTCGCTCTGCCGTCAGCAGGCTGCTGTCTCTCAGGCCTCAGCACGTCCTCCGTCACTCCGACACTCTCTGACACAAGACACGAGGACCAGGATCACCGCTCTGTCACCAACAGCAAAGGACCCCAGACTGTTCTCGCTCACTGCCTCATTCACTCCCTCAAGCTCACTCACTCTCTCTTTTACTCACTCACTCTCTCACACACTTTCATTCATGCTCACTCACTCATACTCCCATTCGCTCCTTCACTTCCTCTCTCACCCAGTCTCTCATTCACTCACTCAGGCCTTTACTCTCTCTTAGTCTCTTATACTCACATGCTCACTCTCACACTCCCATTCTCTCCTTCACTTACTCTTCTCACTCACTCATGGTGTTCCTTACTTTCACTAATTTTCTTAATCATTTCACTCATCACTCACACACATAAACACCCACTCTCTTGTTTATTCACTAACTCACTCACACTCATTCAGTTCACTTTTATTTGTATAGCGGTTTTAACAGTAATCATTGTCACGAAGCAGCTTTATAGAATCAAAAGAAAACCCACCCATTCTTAGTCACTTACACTTACTCACTCTTTCATTCACTTACCCTCATCTCACTTTCTTCCCCTCACTCACTCACTCATTCATTCTCTCTCACTCCCTATCACTCTCTCTAACTCAACACTTCACTGTTTTATCATCTTTGCTTTTAATCTTTTATTTTTAATTTTATTACAAATATACATCTGTGTGTCAGAACCCTTTCCACAGAGAGAGAGAGAGAGAGAGGGAGAGAGACGTCACAACAGATAGACGACATTCTACAACACCGGAAGAGAGAGAGAGAGAGAGAGAGAGGGGAAAGACAGACAGTTAGACCGGCAGAGAGACACACTGTGTGTCCCGGCGCCGCAACTTCACACTCCAAACACACACACACACACACAGAGAAAGAGAGAGTTATTAGCATTAGCGTTAGCTCGGGGCTGGGAGGAGAACACACTCACAGACACACTCTCTCTCTCCCTCAAACACACACACACACACACACACACACACACATTCTCACACACACACTTGGAACCATGATTAAACTGTTCTCTTTAAAGCAGCAGAAGAAGGATGAGGAGTCGTTGGGGGGAAACCGGACCGGGGCCGGGGGGAAGAAGGCCAGCGCGGCCCAGCTCCGGATACAGAAAGGTACGCTAGCCTAGCCACATGCTAACCCGGCTAGCTAACAGGCTTACATAGCTAACTGACTCACATCCCGGTGTTGGGGTTAGTGTGTGTTATTTCTGGAGTGACAGAGTGACAATAAACACTTCACACACACACTTCTCCATCACTCCATCTGTCAGGGCATCAGTGTTAATAAACTGTAGGGTTTTATCGCGATATTCACACAGAACCGAACCGCACCGTCGCAGCAGAGCTAGCCGTTAGCACACACCCGGATAATACTGTGTGTATGTATGTAGGAGAACATTCAGTAAATCACATACACACCTTAGTCCTGTAGTATTTAATACTAAAACATGTGTGTAAAGCTAATGGGGGGAAAGGGGGAGGGTAAAAAAATGTGAAATAAAGTGCTTTTTTCATAACACGGAGCTGTGCTATGCTAACAGGCTAGTTTATTTCCTTAGACTCGGTTTAAGTGTGTTTGTGTTTTAACTTTTTCGAGATTTATTCACGTGTTATGCGAAAACGTCAGGGAATTAATAACAGGACACATTATTCAGGGATATCGTACTTCTATTATTGTAAGTGTTTATTATTAAAATGTGAAGTTTGCTTAGTGTTAGTAAGTGATGTAAACTGTTAAATTGTGTGTTATATAGGAGTGTGTGAAAGGCAAGCTTTGTTTTAGGATTTATAATGGAGTCTTTTATTAATCAACATGAGCTGGTTTGAGTTTAATATCGACTGACTTTTAACACTGGTGAGTATAATTAGTTATCTTACAGGCGTGTGTGTGTGTGTGTGTGTGTGTGTGTATATGCGTGCGCGCAGAGAGTAAACTGTTTAATCAGGTTTATTCCTGAATACTGGACTGAACACTGGTTTAAGTTTGACACTGTCATCCCGGTCACTGTGTAATGTGTACAGCATTATTGTGTAATGTAATGTGTACTGTTTTTATACGTACAGTGGGGTACGGTATGGAGTTTTGTGTGTGTGTGTGAGAAGAGAAGAAATATTCAAGTATAATTTAATCTAATGTAGGCAAAAACACAGAAGCCTGGAGTAATAAACAGACAGAAACCAGCAGATCTAGTGTGTCCTGTTTAAAGTTTTTTCAATGTGTTTTCACACAAACACACACACACACAGTGCATTTGAATGGAACCCAGTTAAGATTTAAAGTTTACACAATCCTATGATAAAGACATTTTCACACCTCCATGTGTCATGCTGATGTTAACACGTGCGTTTCCGGAAGCTGCCGGTAGTCTCAGAGACCTTATGACCCCAGAGTCTGGTTAATTTTGATCAGTGAGAACATAATTGTTCAGCGCCCGGGGACCGAGGCAGGAATCAAATCAGATATAAAAGCCAATTGTACCTGAGAACAAAAGTAGATCACTGTTTAGATGTGACATCATCACTGCTATTGGTGTTTTTCGGAAATCTGTGTGTGTGTGGGGGGGGCCCACGCCAATCTCATCTTCTGACCTGCGCAGCCATAGCTGATACAGTACAAAGTAGGTAGCTAATACATATTGTCACCTTTTCACGGAAATATCACTAATATTTGGCATAGCAAGAAGACTGACTTCTTCGTTTTCTTCTTCTCATTGTGTTTGTTGGCGCAGGAGTACCTAGGTACAGAGAATAATAATAATGGGAACACTGGCCAGGGGGGAGTGGGAAAGGGGGGAGCAATTGTTTCTGGGCGCAGTACAAATCAATCAATCTAGTGTGAAAACACCTTAAACCTGTGCTGTTGCGTACCTGTGTAGGTGATCAAGCTCGGTTTACAAGGTGGCGATATAAGAACCTGAATGTTTCCATGACCACAGCAGTAAACAAAATAACATGGCCAGAAGGAGGAAAAAAGAAAGAGAAAACCAAGATGATGGGATCTGTGACCATTGAACCGCTTATGAAGAAAGGACAGGGAAAACGCATCTCTTTAGCTAGTTGTTTCATGCTGTAGCGCCCCTAGTGGCAATGCTGAGACCACAACTCGTAATTGCTTGGGTCACTTTAAAATTTTTCAGGTGACACATTCCTGAATGGCATGCCACATGTGGGCTCCAGCCCTGTTCCTGATCATCTGCGCGCTTCCACACTCCGGCCTGTTTCCTGTGAGGTAGCCCCCTGAGACCATGGTGATGTAGGAGACTCGTCATGGTGAACGGGGTAGTTACTGAGACTGAGTATCAGTTAAGGGGGGTATGTGAAGTTTTGGTCTTGGCCGTACCCCTCTTAGTGGCATCAGGTTACTGCCCCATGCACACTGCAGTGAAGCGATGGTTACACACAGCCGAGGAATTACATATTGCTCCAAACAATCTTAACAACTACACACGGTTATAAAATAAGTTTACTGAGGATCAGGAGGAGAAGAAGGATGATGAGGATGTATAGATTTATTATGAAAACGATGAGCTAGTTTTAGCTTCCTGAGAGTGTTTCCTCACCTCTCTGAACATGTTCCTCAGACCGAGCATCAGGTTCTGAGGAGACAGAAATAAACCAGAAAGTGTGATTTCTCCTAACCACAACAACCCCCCCCCCTCCCACTCTCTCTCTTTCAGACATCAACGAGCTGAATCTCCCAAAGACGTGTGAGATTGTATTTCCAGATCAGGATGATCTTCTGAACTTCAAACTCATCATTTCACCAGACGAGGTCTCACATCTGTTCTACACATCTGTCCCACCATCACATTATACATCTGGACCACGGGGAGCGAGGGATTGCATCTCACTTACACTGATCTTTAGCTACTGGCGAGGGGGGGGGTTATATATAGGTTATATATAAATGTACATGCAGGGGGACACTGTTACCTGTCTGATCTCACTCAATGCTCTCGGTCCGATGTCACTCACTCCCAGCAATCTCACCATTCTCTTCTCTGATCTTACACACTTGTCCATTTTATTCATTGGTGTTTATTGTGTTTTTTTTCAGGGCTTCTACAAAGGAGGAAAGTTTGTCTTTAGCTTTAAAGTAAGTAAAGGTGACACACTACACACACATGAGGACACTGTATCAGGCTTTACTGAAGTTACCATGCGTCAGTGTTGTGTGTTGTAAATGTGTTCTGCTGTTGTATGTGACAGGTAGGACAGGGTTACCCTCATGACCCTCCTAAAGTGAAGTGTGAGACGATGGTGTATCACCCAAACATCGACCTGGAGGGCAACGTCTGTTTAAACATACTGAGGTACTCTTCACGTCAGTGTGTGTATGTTTATATGTCTGTCTGCCAGTGTTTCTGTCTTGCTGTCTGTTAAATTATATACACTGCACTGTAACTGACTGGTGTGTGTGTGTGTGTTTAGAGAAGACTGGAAGCCTGTGTTGACGATTAACTCCATCATATACGGACTACAGTATCTGTTCTTAGTAAGTGAACTGTACTATTCTTTGTGCATGGGGGGGAGAGGGTTCTGCTCATTCTAAATATTCCTCTTCTTCCTCTCGGTCTTTTTTTTTTTTTTTTTCCTCTCCATCTTCTTTCCTCTTTCATCTCAGTCCTGTCATGCTCCTTCCTCTCCCTCAGCTTTTTTTCCCGTCTGTCTTCTCCCCATCTCCATGCTCTCTTTTTTTTCTCTCTTCTCCTGTGTAAATGCTGTAGAAGTCGCCATAGTTCTGATCTTGTCGTGTGTGTGTGTGTGTGTGTGTGTGTGTGTGTGTGTGTGTGTGTGTGTGTGGCTTTTGCAGGAGCCGAACCCTGAGGATCCCCTGAACAAGGAGGCGGCGGAGGTGCTTCAGTCGAACCGGCGGCTTTTCGAGCAGAACGTCCAGCGCTCGCTACGCGGAGGCTACGTCGGCGCTACCTACTTCGAGCGGTGTCTCAAATAATATCAGTGACGGCACTCGTCGTTTACACACGCTGAGACACTGACTGATACTTTGACGGTTGGGGGGGGGATGGGGGT
>JAQMYJ010000023.1:34515112-34531170 GCA_030014305.1 Clarias laeviceps | reverse complement strand
GTGACGGCACTCGTCGTTTACACACGCTGAGACACTGACTGATACTTTGACCGTTGGGGGGGGGATGGGGTTAGGGGAGGGGCTTCAAATGAAGGTTTGATCAGTCAGTCATTGTTACGCGGAGAATTGTGTGGCAGTGAGATGCTGCTGTGATGTTTGGTTATTGTACACACGCACGCACACACACACACACACACAAACACACACGCATACACACACACACACACGCATACACACACACGCATACACACACACACACGCATACACACACACACACACACACACAAAAAATATAAAAAAATACCCCCTTCCTCCCTTTCAAATGTTTCATTCTGAGCTTAGAGAGCAAATCAGTTGCTTTGAGCTCACACAATGCACAAAACACAAACACACACGTGTCCATGACGGATTAACAGACAGGCGGACTGACTGAGCACAGGGTGAGAGTGGTTCTGACAGAAGAGGAGGTCATGTGTTTTTGTTAAGTTTTTCTCCATGTGTACCTGTTTTGAGGGCGGGACGGGGGTAGTGGGGAGGCCTGGGGTGCTCATGTGGGTGGGTGGGTGGGTGGGCGGGAGTTAGGGGTGTGTCTAGTTTTTGTGCAGAGGGTCTGAGTTTGTTCGGGCGACAGAAATCTTACAATCCTCTTGTGTATATTGAAATCCCAGCTGTTCTCAATGACTGCAATATGAATTATGTTAAATAAAATATGGACTTGAATGCTTATATAATATATATTTACCTTCCATCTTACATACACACTGACCAGGTAAAGTGTGTTCAGCTCTATTAAGACTGGACTTTATTGCTCCTTTTACAGGAGGTTTGTTATGAACTGTACTATTCAGTGCTATAGGAGTCGACGCAGATACTCCAGTGTCTCTTAGTTTTACATTAATTAGCATGTCCTTTTTAGCATCATCAGCTGCCGAGCTATCTACCAAGTCATCTCAATTGTCTCCAGGTGAATAGTTAGCTTATCTAATATAACCTCCAGCCTTCAGTTCATTCATTTATTTTTGTTTCGATGAGTGAAGTGTAGTAATCTGCTATGGAGTTAATTAATCGTTTAGGTTTTATTAAGGAACTTATAAATGCAGAGAGTTTAACAACATTGAGCTGTGTAATAAGGTTATAAATGTTGCATGTCTTTACTTAAAAATGAAACCACTCCTCATCACACAATGTTTATCTTCTCTACAGTTTATAATTACAATCATGTGATCCACAACTACGCATCATTTTAAAACTTAAGAGCTGTTTTCATACAGTATGTGTGTGTTAGCATAAAGTGCTTTAGGATCACAATTCAGGGGGAACTCATCAATAAAACACTTACTCATCGTCTATACCGCTTAAGCCTGTATACAGAGTCGGGGGGGGGGAGGGGGATGGGGGGCTGGAGCCTGTCCCAGGAGACTTGGGGTACAAGGCAGGGAACATCTTGGACAGGGTGCCAATCCATCGCAGAGCACACACACACACACTACAAGCAATTTGGGAATGCCAATTAGCCTAATCTGCATGTCCTTGGACTGTGGAAGGAAACCGGAGTACCCTAAGGAAAACCCACCAAGCACAGGGAGAACATGCAAACTCCATGCACACAGAGGCGGGAATCAAACCCGAACCCTGGAGGTTCAATGCGACAGTGCTAACCACTAAGCCGTCGTGCCGCCAATAGTTGAGTTGAACTAATTAACATGTAACAAGATAGATGATATATATGAAGCCGGCGACTGGTGTGACACTAACCAATCGGAGGCATCTGTGAGGTCATTTATGCAGAAGAAGGCAGATAGTGCATTATTTTAATGTATTACTCTGTCCTATGGCAATATAAAGTATACACCTATTCACCATACTATTAAACCAGCTGCGGGGTGATGGGAGTAATACCGATGATCTGGTTACAGCGCCACCTGTCAGAGGGTGTGATATAGAGCATTAGGCAGCAAGTAAACAATCAAATCTCAAAGTGATGTGTTGAAGGAAAACTGGGTGAGTGTAAGGATCTGAGAATGTGTAACAGGGGTCAGACTGGGATGTCTGGGTCAGCGTGTTTCCAAAACAGCAGGTCTTATGGAGCGTTTCTGAGCTGCAGAGGTCAGGACCTAATGAAAGTGCTCTAAAGCACCGGGAATCCCTATGTGAAGAAGGTGAGCCGGCTGAGGCCGTGTGATGATCTGGGAGATATTCTCCTGTGAAACTTTTGGTCCTGCCATTCATGTGGATGTTACTCTGACACGTACCACCTAAACACTTACAGCTTAAGTTACACCCCTTTAGGAACGGGTTTAGGAACATGACAGAGTTTAAGGTGGTGACTTCGCCTGCAAATTCTCTCTGATTGAGCGTCTGAGGGATGTCCTGGAGAAACAAGTCTGATCCATGGAGGCTCCACCTCAGACACTTACAGGACTTGGAGGATCTGCTTCCGACAGATTGGTGTAAATACCACACACACACCTTCATAAAAAACGGCTTTTCCTTCAAGCCCCCTGATTCTATCTATCTATGTATTTATTAATATATCTATCTGTTTAGCAGGGTCAGGGGTAGCTTAGTGGTAAAGGCATTGGCCTATGGTTTGGAAGATCCCAGATTCAAACCCCATGACCACCAAGTTGTCCCTGTTGGTCCCTTGAGCAAGGCCCTCACTACTCTGCTGTATAATCAGAGAAAAATGTAAGTTACTCTGGATAAGGGTGACTCCTAAATATATATCTACCTAAATAAAAGAGGTTTTGTCTGTACATTGGTCAGAACTCGCTATTTCAATAATATCTTTACGTTTCATTCAATTGAGGACCCGTAACCAGTCTCAGAAATATTTCTGTATATGTGTATTTCTGTCCCGCCAAATTTATCACAACATCATGCAAAATTGGCTTGAGAGAATTTAATAAAACTTTGTTAGTATATACCGAAGTTAGCTTCGGTATTTTAATTCTGCGCCATAAATTAAATCAAAACATTGAGGAGAAGGGATGTTATAAGCAGTTATGTGCCAAATTACATCACAGCATCAAGCTCTTTTTGGACAAGTATAGCATGTTTTCCCTCGAGGTGGTTGTGGCTATACGTGTCAATATATGTTGAGTATATACACAAAAACACAGAAACTACCTTAATGCACCTACAAAGTGCCCAAATCTTCACGAAATCTGCCTGAAATCTGAACCTGCAAAGATAAATGGACAGATCAACGTTTGTTTACATTTCCTGTTGGAAGTTCAAAACCAGTTTGTCTTATATGCCATGAAACCGTGGTGCTAATAACAAGCAGTAAAGTATAACACCACTATGAGATAAAACATGGGTCGTTTGAGCAAACATATCCGCAGTCGTCTGAGGAAAGACCTGAAGTGAGAGCACACTGTTATGTGCTAAAATCAAAACGTTGAGCACCAACAGATATCAATTAGAAAAGCTAAACTGGATATTTTTACTGGGATTAGTTAATATTTCCACAGCTGAAGTAACAGCGCTCAAATGGTAAGTAAATTTTAACAAGTTAGTTTGGATTCGTTTTAAGACAAAGCGTAATCTTAATCCGATTTACTTTTTAGATTTCTCATCTGTGATTCACTCTCCGATTACCGAACAGGGAGTGTGTTTGGCTAACGATGAAAGAAATACAATTTAGGGTAAACAAGCATAAGATACTCAACGTTACAAAATGACATTTCTTTGTATTAATAAGTTAGTCAGACAGACATGTACTTGGGCTTTACTATGAAATAATATCAATGATTACATTAAAGCTGATCATCTTATTTTTATCTTAAACCTTTTAACTATTTCTTAAATCTTTTTCTAGCTACTAACGCTAGAACATCTATAAAGAGACAAAGTAATTCTAAACTTTATATCAACACCAAACGTTAGACTCTTTTTTTTAAAGCCCGCGGAAGGGGTGGGTTTTACGCCTGTGGGTTTTAGTGCGCATGCCTGTGCTGTGACGTTGTTCAGCGGAAGTCGCTCTAGCGCGCGCGGCCCTACTTTTCCCCCCCTCGCAACAACACACAGAGGCAGCAGCTGCTAGCGGAGCGGAGCCGGGCGGAGAGAGAGAGCAGTCCGCAACACCCGCAAAACTTCCACACTCATCGGCTGGAGGAGTTTAGGGGTTTGTCAGCGTGCGGCGTCATCCTTCCACATCTTATATTTTACTCACTTTTTTGGTGTAACAACACCGACAGAACTAGGAATAAAAATAAAAATTTGAGTTGTGTGCGCGGTAAATCGCAAACTAGCTGTTAGCATTAGCACTTAGCGTTAGCATTAGCTTAGCCGAGCAGAAGCAGCACCGCACCGTGGGACAAAATGGAGCTGATAACAATCCTCGAAAAAACCGTCTCTCCAGGTGACTGCCCCGCTCACACACTCATCCGCCGTGTGTGCATGTGCTGTGTGTCTCTGTGTGTGCTGTAGCCCGCGCTATGGGTTTTCCCGCTCACTCTCGGCTAGCGTGTTAGCTTCGAAAAGTTGAGGCTGAGAGCGTGCGAGAGGGAAGGAGGGAGGGGTGCGCGTGCCGAGGCCTGCGCGAGCCACCGCGCAGGACCAGTGAGTGAGCAGCCGCGGCGGCGCGTGTAGCCCGCGAGTTAGCACAGTTAGCATGTTGAGGCGGGAGCGTTCACCTCACAACGCAGCTCTGTGGCGGGAAACCCGTCGGCACACAAGGCTGAGGGAGCGGGGAAGAGAGAGAGCGATGAGATCGGGCTGAGGAGTAGGCGAAGTTTACCGGTTCACCGGGCGGCCATCACCCCTCCTCTCTCTCTCTCTCTCACACACACACCACAGAGTTACACACTCACTCTCTCACACGCCTTTAGCATACATGCTAACTCATTCTCATTTCCGTCTGTCTTTCTCGTTCTTTCTATGTATTTATATAATTTACTCCATTATTTTAGTCCTGGTCGGTTTATAATCCTATATTAATTATGGCAGAGCTGATGTATTACCCGTAAATGTTTAGCCTAGAAAATCTAACTTGGCCGATAAATTAATTTTTTTAAATTTATTACTCATATGTTAATCTATCAATACAATGTCAATAAATGCGTATAAACGCTAATACGTCACAACGAATAATCATCTTAAAAATGAAGGTATTTTTACGTTACATTTAGTTGTTAAAATGTGCTTTGAAGGCTAGCTGTCTAGATGAACTAACTTTTATAACGTTGGCTAGTCTGATTCACTCTTGTTTTTGTATGGTCATGTTTAATAGTTTGTATTTAAATGTGTGATTCTTAAAAATAAGTTTGATTACTACTTTAATAAATTAAAGTAATCTGATTATTAGCATGATTTAATTTCTTGGGGGGAAAATCTTTCACACTAATAGTGTGTAAGGCATTGATTTTTTTTTTTTTTGCTTAGTAATTGCGTTGTGTTTAAATTATCTCCTGAACAGACTTCTTTAGTCACTCGTTAGCCCATTGCTAACGTTAGTATGCTAGCATCACACCCCGTCTGCGCTCAGCGTGTTTCTTCCATTTATTTCAGAATATTTGTGTATATATATTTTATAAAAAAATAAATACGTTTTTCTTTCTCTGTGTGTATTGTGACAGATCGGAATGAGTTGGAGGCGGCGCAGAAGTTTTTGGAGCAGGCTGCCATTGAGAATTTGGTAAGTTTTATCTCCCCCCGCCCCCCCCCCCCCCCCTGCAGTTGGTATTCAGTACACCGCCCTGCGCTAACGCTGCACCGCTACTTGCTTAGCATGGAACTGTTAGCTTAGCACAGTTTAGCTTTCTCACGGTGCCGTTCGGAATGGAGTGGAACCCGGATGTGTTTGAGATTTGATGCATTAGCGAGGCAGTTTTTTTTTTCCTTTGGTATGGGGTGGGGGTGCAAATAATTTCACACGTGTGCAAATAGTGTGGAACTATAGGACTCCTTATTAAGGTGCATTCACACCTCTTGGTATGTTGTTTGCATCTGAGTTAGATCACTTTATCTGTGTGTTATATAATCAGGTTATTCTGTGAACACGGAGTTTAACTTTTCAGAGATCACAGCTTTGCTTTCTTACACCCCAAGCACACACGCTGTGTTTGATTCACTTCCTGCAGTGAGTCGATTCAGAGTTGCATCACTTTATCACAGAGCGAGGGATGGGTTCTCATTGTTTTACATGTACTCACCTTTATTTAGAAGAATGGATCAGGGCTTTGTTCCTAATATAAATATGCATGAGAATCAGTCTCCTATCACATTAATTCTGGTCCTGTATTTTAATGTTGTGTGTGTATTAGCTGTCCGGTAGACTGGCTAGATTGCTATGATCTTTTTGTCCGTTAATCTCAGACCTGATTGGTACAGAGAGCATTATTGGTATTGCATGACATTCTCTTTTAAACCCATGCTTATTAAACAGTAATGCAGAAAGGTTGTGAAGGTTTTCACATTTGAGTTTTCAGGATTGGTTATAAGTTACAATAAGCATCCTAGGATGATAAACACGTGTTATCAACTTTAAAATGTATAGTTGTGTGTGGATGTGTCCATACAGTGCTCTGGGTCTTAAACAGGGCATTGTAATTCTTGTACTCTGTATTATTGTTGGTGTGAGTTGTTTCTTAGCTGTGATGACTAATCTATCCTTTCCTGCAGCCTACGTTCCTGGTGGAGCTGTCGAAGGTGTTGGCGAATCCAGGGAACACTCAGGTGGCCCGAGTTGCTGCCGGCCTGCAGGTGAAGAACTCGCTCACGTCAAAGGACCCAGACGTGAAAGCGCAGTATCAGCAGAGATGGCTGGCCATCGACGCCAACGCTCGCCGCGAGATCAAGAACTACGTAAGAAAGTGCCGTATATTCACAAACGCATGTAGAGGTGCTGGGTGGTATACACTTGTGCTTCCCCACACTGCTTTGCACATTTTGGGTACTAAACATACCTGCCTACTTGTACAATGGGCTGTAATCCTGTGGAAATGCTACATGTTGCAAATCCGAACTTGGGTTGTACGGTTTCTAAAACTTTCAAGATGAAAATTTTTATATACTGGAACCGTAAACCTAATTTAAATAATACATGTTCAATTTTAAGCTAAATACTACTCATTTTTTTTCAATCCAGTGTGATTGTGCACATCAGTCTAAATGTTTCACATCGCTGATGTCATTGAACAGTAATTGCACACAATTGGTATTAAAAAAAAAAAGTTAGGTGGCTTCTAATTCGTATAGACCCTGGCTTTGGAAACCCCTCTCCCTATGGGTTTGAGAGTGAACATGTGACATGCAGTTTAAGTTTTTTTTTCTTTTCTTTTTATCCTCAGGTGTTGCAGACTCTGGGTACAGAGACATACAGGCCAAGCTCAGCCTCTCAGTGCGTGGCCGGGATTGCGTGCGCTGAGATCCCGGTCAGTCAGTGGCCTGAGCTCATTCCACAGTTGGTGGCCAATGTCACTGACCCCAGCAGCACCGAACACATGAAGGAGTCCACACTGGAGGCCATCGGGTACATCTGCCAGGACATTGTGAGTCTTCTGTTCTCCCAGACTATAGTCAACACCTTTTGAGTTGACAAATCACTGTATAGAACTCCAGAGCAGCACTGTGATTTAATGAGTTTTTGTGTGTGTGTATTTAGGAACCAGAGCAGCTCCAGGAGAGTGCTAATCAGATTCTGACGGCCATCATCCAAGGTATGAGGAAAGAGGAGCCGAGCAACAATGTCAAATTAGCAGCCACCAACGCTCTGCTCAACTCCCTGGAGTTTACTAAAGCCAACTTTGACAAGGAGGTACTCCAACACACACACACACACACACACACAGTAAACTATATTTCGCTCAGTGTTACAACCACCACACGGCTCGCAGATGATCCAGGCATGAGTGTTGGGTTTATTTAATAATTTCATGGTAGTGAGGAGGATGAAAAGAAAACGAATGCTGCACTGCAGATATTAGTGTTTCAGCTGAGTCTCCTGCTCACTTACACATCATATTACATTTGTAATCAAGCACTCAGGGTGTGTTCTAGAAGAGGGTTTACCTGTATGCTAGTGCTCTTTAAATTATGTAAAAAAAACATTTTGTAGAAAAAAGTGGTTCCATTCTCACATACTGTGCCTGTCACTTGTTCTCCTTTTGAGTTCTCTGCTGGTTGTTGCGTTCCCGCCATCTGCTGGACTGGAGCAGAAGCTGTTCTGAAATGAATCATTTTGTTGCCCAAGACACATCCTTTAAACAAGGAACAGAAAGTTAGACAGCATTTCATTGTTTGTTAAATCCTTTATAATCTTTAAAAACCTTTTAAGACGTATAGCTTAAGACAAATCAAACACTGAACTGAAAATTGCAGTGCCAAAAAATGTAATCGACAGTTTACTCAGGATACACTACTGAGCCAGTAGTGAACACTTCCCAGCAGTGCTTAGTCAGTATGATTGCTCATGTTTATAGTTGCATTGTGAGTTTCCTTCGTAAACACACCATAGAGGGCTGTGATAAATGAGCAGCATAAAATGTTAACATTACTTTTACAACTTTATTTTACATACACGGCACATTAGAACGATTAGCGTCTTGGGGGATTGTGTCTGTGAGAGAGAGAGCGAAATTGCATGTACATGACCAGGTCTGCAGGGTTAAATCTCGGAATTGGAATGATTAGAATTAAGGCTAAGCAATACAACCTTGACCTCCATGTTAATAAATGACATTTTTACAGTGCATTAAGTTTACATGCATTTCAAAGCTGTTGTACCTTTTTAATGTCAGCTACACACACTAATTGTTTCAGTAGCATTTAATTTCCTAAAAACGTTAAATGCTTTAATGGTGTGGTCTAAAAAATAATTAGTTTGAGTTTTTATTAACTGTGCTTGCAGTTACGAGACATTGTGTAAAACATCTGCATGTATAGTGATTGTCTATTCATCTCGTCCTGCTGAGAATGTAAACAAAGAGGCATCTTTGTAGTTGGGTAGTAATTTAGCCCAAATTAATTTTGTCATTTAATAGTTGCACTGTTGCATTCTCAGTTTTTCTTTTTAAAAAACACTTCTTTTAACAGTAACTTTTAGCTTGAATGCATATGTAAATTGGCAAATATGCCCCTTTTCCCCCTCTAACTAAATGTAGATATCCATTATCCTGGACTACCCGTATAAACAGTTGGTATAAAGGTGTTTTGGGGTTGGGAGTAACTGCATGCCGGTGGAGTTTAAAGAAAATATTTCTAAATGTCATTTTATTCGGCACTTTCCTAGATTAATAATTTTATTTTACTGCTTTATCTTATACAGTGCGTTTTTGGCCAGATGGTGATGCTGGGGAGGTTAGATTATGGTTGTGGGATCAAACACACATAATTTTTTTTATTTATTTAAAGAAACCTGTATTTGAGGATCTCAATAGATCACACTCCTAATCTGACTGGCATGCCTTCGAGCTGAATGTATAACAAAGGCAACTTGCTTTTGTAATTTATTTCAGTCTTGCTTTTAAACTTTTACCTTTCCTTTGCCCACTACAGTTGAGTTCATCTATAGCCACGCTCGGCTGTTTCTTCTGAGATCTCTTCAAACACTGAGTAGTTGCGATATACGCCTACTAGTGTTGCTTCTCATTTTGGTTTACAGCAACATCACCTTAAATATTCATAATTGGAGTAATGCTATCTATTTGAGTGCTGGAGCTCAATCTGAAGTGTGCACACGTTTGCACACACAGACCCATAACTCCATTATTTTTCACGGTTACCTTTTTATCTCTTCCAAATAAAACTAAAGGATGATTTGCTGCCTTGTATTTGTTGGCGTTAGCTACCAGTGCAGCTGTGCTGCTGAAATCCTACGTCCCTCACAGTCTCTTGCCACTGAAATCTTTTACTCTCATCCTTCATCTTTGCTTGTAATGGGTGTTGTGTTGGATGAGCTCTTATTTCACTGTTCTAACTGAGGTCACATTCCGAAAAGTTAGATCTGTATCTGGTTTTAGGTGTTGGAAAGATCAGATTGTGTGTTTATGACTCGCATGTATTGTGATGTCGGGTTGCCAGCAGTACAGGCATGTTGCATTTTAAGAAGGATCAGATAATACATTTGCTTAGAATTTGAAAATATAGATTTTATTTAATGTTCTTAATTTCTGAAGATTTTTATTTAGAATTTAACATCACCCTTTTAAAGCTCAGGCTCCGAATTTTACCCTCAATTGCTTCCAGTTGATTGTATTTATAAATAAAGCCCATTTTATTTTAGAAGTTCTGATTTTTATGTTCTGTTCATGTTTTTCTCCAGACGGAAAGACACTTCATCATGCAGGTTGTCTGTGAAGCCACACAGTGTCCAGATACAAGGGTGGGTTTTTATTAAATTTTTTTTTTATTTAGTTTAATATTTCCAAGCTTGCACATCTAGAACCTGCCTGAGTACAGAACAGTGCTGTTCGTGGTATGTTTAACCCATTCTTATATATCCTTGTGTTTCAGGTAAGAGTGGCTGCATTACAGAACCTGGTGAAGATCATGTCCTTGTATTATCAGTACATGGAGACGTACATGGGCCCTGCACTGTTCGCAGTGAGTATCTGATAGTGTATGAGAGTGTTGTTGCTAACTTTACTCCCTACTTCAATGCATATTTATTTATTTATTTATTTTAATGATTGTTGATGTGATTAGGATGTGAGTTTACAAAAACTAGTGAACGTTTAGATTTCCGGAGATCCAGTCAAACTTTCTTATGCCACTTAGCTAATGATTATTAATGATCAGTGTGTGGTCTCTGTGTGAGGAGTGAGCCAATCTTAATAGAGATCTTTATCTGTTCATTAATTTTCTATTTATAACCCTTTTCTTTCTCTCTCTGTGGTGTCCTTAGATCACAATTGAAGCCATGAAAAGTGACATCGATGAAGTTGCTCTGCAAGGAATTGAGTTCTGGTCCAACGTGTGTGATGAGGAGATGGACTTGGCCATCGAAGCCACAGAGGTAAAGCCAGCGTTCTCTCTCCTAACTTAAAGGTTTGACGCGTATTGGAAATTCTAAAAGTAGGGTTTGATTTTGACATTACTAATGACATCATGATTGTCATAGTGAAATTTCGGTTTAATACTCCTCTCATTTGAGGTGCTCAATTAGCTAACTAATAACCAGTCTGTCCTTATTTATTATTTATGGTTGCGTGTATGTATTATGTATATGCAGGGAAGTAATAAACAATGTCCTGAGAGTGCTGTTTTCGTTTCAGGCATCAGAACAGGGCCGACCGCCAGAGCACACCAGCAAGTTTTATGCTAAAGGAGCTCTCCAGTACCTGGTGCCCATTCTTACTCAGACCCTCACTAAGCAGGTGTGTTGCACAGTCACACAGGGTATCACTTAAACGTATCAAGAACAGCTTTATAAAGCACTTGCATGGGCCACTTGCTTGTTGATGTCAAAATATTACAAATGGATGAAGTAGGAGGTAGAAGGATGTTTTTGATTTTAATAAAATCTACTGAAGCAATTAATTGAATGTAAGTGTAAATGGTGTGTGTGTGAGAGCAGGATGAGAACGATGACGATGACGACTGGAACCCGTGTAAAGCAGCTGGAGTGTGTCTCATGCTGCTGGCCACATGCTGTGAGGATGACGTCGTGCCTCATGTCCTTCCTTTCATCAAAGAGCACATCAAACATCCGGACTGGCGCTACAGGGACGCGTCCGTCATGGCATTCGGTTCTATCTTGGAAGGCCCTGAACTTAACCAGCTCAAACCGCTAGTCATTCAGGTGAGGACAGTAGTCTGTTCTTACTCCCCCTACTATGCCTGGTAAAGCTTTGCACTGAGTGTGTCTGCATTTTGTAGGCCATGCCAACCCTCATCGAGCTGATGAAGGACCCCAGTGTGGTGGTGAGGGACACAACGGCGTGGACGGTGGGAAGAATCTGTGATCTGCTGCCTGAAGCTGCCATTAACGAGCTGTACCTGAATCCTCTGCTGCAGTGCCTCATCGAGGGGTTAGGGGCCGAGCCACGTGTCGCCTCCAACGTCTGCTGGGTAAAAATGCTGCCTTTATTCTCATCATTGTTAATTACATCGGTGTGTTCGTGACTTAAGCTGATTGTGAGTGGTCTGATTTGGTGTATTCAGGCATTCTCCAGTTTGGCTGAAGCTGCATATGAGGCTACTGATGCTGCAGAAGATCAGGAGGAACCCAGCACTTACTGCCTCTCCTCTTCATTTGAACTCATCGTACAGAAACTTCTGGAAACAACAGACAGGTAGGGTTCATTTTACAGGAGTGAGGAGCTGATTTTTTTTTTCTTTTTTTTTTTTTAATCCTGAACATTCACATTTATTTTTCTTTATCTGTTTATTTCTAATTAAATTTTTTTGTCCACTGTTGTTTTGTCAGGTCCCCTCTACTGTCTTTCAATGCTTGTAATTTTCTGCTTATTTTTCTACCTTTCTCCCTTGTTCGTTTTCTTTTCTTTTTTTCCTCATTGTACTTTCTGTTCTTTGTCTGCCCACTGTTTGCTTGTCTGTTACTAGGTGGTGGAGGTGTTTATATTTTTTGTGGTGTCTATGCATCTTAATTTAAGTATGCATAGTTAAGTGTATTATCATACTTTCACTTGATTCAACTGGATAACGGTCACAGCAGGTTCTGTTTGAGATTGTATTAAGAGATGCTGATGTGTAGATCAACGTGTAAGTCGCTCCACTCGGAAATGCAATGCTATTTTAACCCCAAGTTCTGAGTCAGTAAGCAAGTGTGTTTGTCTGACAGGCCGGACGGACACCAGAACAACCTGCGCAGTGCGGCTTATGAGGCTTTGATGGAGATAGTGAAAAACAGTGCTAAGGACTGTTACCCAGCGGTGCAGAAAACCACACTGGTGATCATGGAGCGCCTGCAGCAGGTTCTGCAGATGGAGGTCTGTGCTTTATTTTTCGCTGTAAACCTGTTCATTAGCCGTCTGCTATAGCTATGCTCCATGACTACTTATGTAAAGTCACTGGGTGTGATGGAAGTGTAAATTTCTCTCTCTCTCCCCCACTGAGGACGGACTGTATACCTGTCGTTAAATACTACAGCATGTATCTGAAATATTGCAGAGTTGGCTTCTGAGCCGTCCTCTAACTAGCTCACTAACATCAACTGAAACGCCAGGGTTTAGATGACAAGTGTAATGTAGCTGCATGGTTTACAAGAAGATAGGATGCAAGTGTTACTGTGTGTGACGGCAGTTCCTCCCACTGCTGTGGAGTTTAGCAAGCTGGGATTTTAGCTCGTCACAGAGTAAAGTGAGTCTGTCTAAAACCCGTCTGTTTCTGTACACTCTGGGTACTGACAGGACTCCACATGTGCTGTGATTTATTAATTTTTTTCTTTTGTAAAGTGCTGTGCGCAAAAAGTTGTAAAGCTGTGCTTGAATTCTAAAGTATTGCAGTATCCATTACTTACAATGTGTCCATTAATCCATACAATGTATGGAGTAAATAAGGTGAGTGAGTCATGGCTGCATGTGCCATGTGACACAAAACACACTAGTTATGCAGTACAAAATGCATATTTTCACCGAAAAAGTTTAGTCTGTCAGTAAGAGCAAAAATCCTTTCATTTTACTGATTTAACTTGAAGGAAACGTATACTGCACAGGTACCCCTGTTAAAGGTTTAATCCAGTCGGCCCACCGTATCTTCTCCATGACCACGGGCTGAAGATATGGCAAAAAAACTTGTACAAGTTTCCAAAAACTAAGTTTGAATTTGGTGCATGATGGTCAGGTTAGGAGTTGGTGCACCCTTTAGAGCATTTATGTTGTATTGGGTATAATCTACAGATTATTTTAAAGTATACGGTAGGATGTTTGTAGATTAAAAATAAATATTTGATCATTTTATATAGAAGACTTGAACATCTGCTGCTTTTGGTATCTTTAAAGGGTTCTGGAATGAATCCCCTACATGTACTGAGTGACGGCTATGTTGTAGACGCTCATTGTTTGGTAACCAGAGGGTACAAAACAATGCAGAGGATTATGCCTAACAATACTCTGCCACGCAAATGTAAAGATGTATATTATTTCTAACAGGAGTGTTTCCAGAATCATGGATTAGTCATACTTTCGAGCTCTGGACCAAAGAAATTAATTCCTGGCTTTAGTTAGTCTAATCTTTAGTTATTGGATTACATAAAAGAACTTGTGTCCAGGCTAAGTTGACAACCAATCTCTCTCTCTCTCTCTCACACAGTCTCACATCCAGAGCACGTCAGACCGAATCCAGTTCAACGATCTCCAGTCTCTGCTTTGTGCAACACTGCAGGTCTGTTAACACAATACACACACTACACTGCTTTGTCCTGGAGGATTATTTATTAAACCGTTTATCGTCATAGCTAGCACATGTTGTGGGCGTGTCCCACAATGTATGTCTCCATGACTCCAGGGTCCTTTCAGACTATTACCTGGACAATGGGCAGTGTATGCCATCTTTACCCACATGACCTCAATTCAGCCCTCAGTGCAGTCTGATTCAGAATTACTCTCCATTTCTGTTTGGTGTGAACAACGAGCATAGAGCCAGTATGCATGACCTCACAAGTTGTAACATGAGCTCACCCACCCCCTGAAGTACCTGAAGTACTGGTTATAAGTGTGCCTAGAGGTTTCTAAGGAGAGAAAATTAATGACAGGAAGTCTAAAATGTAAACTCTGCAGAAAAACCATTGCATCATTAATAATTTTTTTTTTTTCTGTAAAAATATAAAATAAACTTTGGTAATTGATCTGGTGTTTAAGCCTCCACAATGTGCAGGTCATATGCAATAAGGATTCATTCAGAGTTGAAGTGATGCTTCCGGAAACATGATCATTGCATTTGGTCCACATCTCCATTCCTCCTGTCCTCATTTTCCTTTTATTGCATATTTTCTTCGCTTCCTTAAGGGGCAGAGCTAAGATGCAGAAATAAACAAGTTGGTGTTTACTGTAATAAAAGCTGTCTGTGGTGAATAATTTGTGTAAAACCTACAAACAACTTTTATATTACTGAAAGGCTAGATAAACTGAAATGAGCCTTAATATTTTGTGCTCTCTCCAGAATGTTCTGCGGAAGGTTCAGCACCAGGACGCTCTGCAGATCTCCGACGTGGTTATGGCGTCACTCCTGCGCATGTTTCAGAGCACGGCTGGCTCCGGAGGAGTGCAGGAGGATGCCCTTATGGCTGTTAGCACGCTGGTAGAAGGTACATGCTCATTAATACTAGGGTTGGGTATCGTTTGGTTTTTTTCCGATACCGGTGCCAAATCGATACTTTTAAAACGGTACCGGTGCCAAAACGGCGCTTGAACCGATACTTTACAAAAGCCACAAAATGATGATGGATGACTCAAGAATACATTTTTATTGAACAAAAAATTGAATGCTTAAACTTGAACAATATATTAAAAGTTTAAAGTATATATGAATATATAAAATTAGCCTTCTTTGCAGTGGTAAATGGGGTCACTGTTGTAATACTACTAGTACTAGCTGGAAAGCCATAATTATAAACAGAATACATGTTACATTTGTATTTTACAAATCGTTTGACCATTTGTTAGCATGAATGCAAGATTAACATTACATTAGCCTACTACTAACCTGAGGAAAGGCTGCTGTCGTCATCATAACCTGTGGACTCCTTTTTGCTACGGTTGGTATGACTGGGGCTGGTCATCCACACCGGTAGTGCCAGCTGTTGTCCGCAAGCTTTCAGACACGGTGCCTCCCTCTGCTTTTAAGTTTATTCCGTGTGCCCTCAAATGTTTCATTAGATTTAACGTGTTTCCCCCTTTACACGCAACTGCTGTAAAACATTTGCTGCACGTCACGGTGTCGGAATCCTTTCATGTGAAATATAGCTTTCGATCATTTAGTTTTAGGCATTTTAACAAAAGTTGTTTAATTTAGCAAGCTAAGATAGCGGTAGACCACCTGCTGCCGTCAGCCATTCACGCGCATTGGCATTCACGCGGTCTCATTTCCTGATGATTTGTGCTTTTAATTTTTTAATCTAATCTAATAAACTTTTAATCTACAAAAATGAAATG